>JANHGB010048627.1:132973-149910 GCA_026283785.1 Coracopsis vasa
TTGCATTTATGCCATTGTCATCCAAGTAATTATCTTTCCCCCCTGGCATTTCAACAGGGTAAAACTGAAGTGGGTTTGGACTGCTATTAGAAACTAGGTAACCTCCATGGCTTGCCTGCTGGGCCATCTCCTCTCCTTTGGGCTCTGTTGGTAGAGCAGACAGTGGTTATATTCCTCTGAGATACTTTTTTTAGGCTACATGTTTAAGTTTGAAAGAATCTTCATAATCATGTCAATTCTTGCGAGGTAGAAGAGTACATCCCCAGCCAGCAGCATGTCTTTGGTAATAATGTTGAATTCAAGTGATGGAATTTCGAACTGTATCCTCACATGATTATATATGAGGTTGATTCTACATCTGCTGCAAATTGGTGTGGGGTCAAGTATAATACATCACTATAACAGTGCACAGTAAAGACAGATGATTCTGGTCTGTTGTGATACATGCATCAATCCTAATATCTTCAGTCATTTTGAGGAATTAAAGATGCTGGCTCACATAAGCATATAACTGAAGGAGCAGCTATTTTGTGCCCTTTGAAGTGTGCAGACACAAGGTGTTTAGGTGGTGGTAGCCTATATACAGGACTTTACTATCATTGCTGAAAAATGGCACCCCTTTCCTCCAGCCTCCTAACAGACAACCTCTTAATGCCAGAAAGATTGTACTGGAATGAATCAACCACAAAAGCTGTCGTTAAGAGCACTTTTAAAAGCTGTCAGTAAGGTTTAAGATGAACACTAGAACAATTTGCTGAAAACTGAAGCCATTTTATGACCCTTGCATTTTGAGAACCCTCTGGATATAACTGTAAAACGCTGTGCTGTTTTCTGCCAGTGTTTGGAGAGGGAAGAAAAGCAGTGGGAGAAAAGGTGAGTTCTGCACAATCTCCTCTTGTTTCAGGAAGGACTGGTGTTTTCTTCCAGGTTTTCACAGCCATGCTGCACATCATTCACCTCATAATGATAATAGTGTATAATATTCATAATAGTGATAATTGTCCATGTGCAGCTGCATAGTTTAAATTCCTGCACATAATTTTCAAAATACTGTCTTACTCAATATGAAATAAGGGGTCTAAAGATCTACCCATTTCTGTATAGATGACTCTAGCGAAATTTCCAAGGCATAAATTTGGCTATAAATGAAATTTATCAAATGTGGTCCTGATCTAAAGAAGATTTGATGAGTCTAAATGCTTCAAAAGATCCATTACCTGAAAGATTTTTACTGAAATCCCCACTAAAATCCATGTCTACTTTTATATAAAATTTTAGATGAGTACCTAGAGCTACCTCCTCTTGCCTGCCTCAGAGACCTCTGTAAAGTGAGGCTGAACTAGTTGATCATTTCCTGCCCAGCCACATACAGGTAACCTAAGGATAGCTTCTGTGATTAGTGTGATGCTGGGGCTAGAGAAGGGGTTCCCAACAAGCAACATGAGAAAATGGACTTCCCACATGTTTACCATGGGTATATTTTACTCTGACCAAGTTTAGACAGGCAGACCTTACCTAAAACTGATGGTAATTCCTTTTCATTGTTGATGAACATTATCATGTCTCTGGTGCTATGGCAGCTGTGACTTTATTCCACACACCTTCTTGCTCATGTTGAAGACTGCCAGTGATGTGGACACAGGTTCAGCCATCCCTCTGAAGTGCTTCAAGTCTCAGGATGGCTCACAGCACCACGGAGCTAGGCCAAGTCAAATTATTTTTGGTGTCTGTAGCAGATAAAAAGTAACTTGGAGAAGAAGCTGTCAAAAAGCTGTGCAATGTGGCTGCATGTCTCATGTCTGCAGTTCTGTTTCAGAGGGACTGCTCCTAATTAGTACTGATCAGTCGTATCATCAGGCAGTGGTATGTCAAGTCAAATATAGTACTAATTCACTGTTTTCTAGCCCACCCACATGAAAATTTCATGTTTTCCCTTTTTACCAGACACTTCTGAACCCACGGCTCCCTGCTCTCACAGTGCATAGGACTGCACTGCACGGTGGAAATGCGCACGTAGAAGTGAGATGTGTGGGATGTCATTACTACAATGACCTGAATTCAGTCATACCAGTGATTAATTTTTCTTGTACTTACAGAAAGCTGCAAGCTAAAAGCAAGGGGGAACCTCTGTAAAATAACAATGAACACAGTCAGAGAAAAATGAAAATTGCATCAGACATGAAAGCATTCTAAATGCTGACTCACAGCACCCCACATTTCCTTCCTTGCTGCCTTCAACACTCTTAATGATCTCCTTATACTTTCAGCTTAAAGCTCAAAGTATAGTGCCGCTGAAGTGTCCCCCCATTCTTTGGCTTTTTGTTTTCACTCTACTCCTACACTTTCCAATTTTTTCCAATGCCTGCTGAAGCACTGTGTCCTCAATTTGTCATCATTACTTCAGACAGTCCCATCAATACTGGAAGGGGCTCTGTAAGCAACCGCCAAACCACATATTCACACACTTTCTCCTATCTGCAACTGAGTCAACCCAGTCCTGAGCCTAGTTTAGTCTACCTTTTACTAATTATAAATACAGATATTATGAAGCTAACTGCATGAAAAGTCAAATGACAATTCCTTTAAAGAGATTAGTTTGACTTTAAAATTTAATAAACATGGCTCTAGAGGATGAGGCTTACCTCAGCTTCATTTACAGCACACAGATAGCTCCTTTGCAAAGTGCGACTGGGAAACCACCATATCACTAAATAAACCGCTTGGATTACATGTTCCAGATTTGCAATATCATAAATTGCAAGAAGATAAAGCCTGCTCTAAGATATGCAACCTAGTTTAATGAAGCATTCTATAAAAAAAACCACATACTGGAATTCACAGTAAATTACCCATTTTAGAGAAGTAATTTTTGCTTCAGAATTCCTTTTTCTAATCAGGCAACACATAAGCAAAGAGATACGTACTGCAGAATTGACTGGAGAAAAACAAGTAGAAAGGTGTTTTATAATATTGTTTTCTCATATTTTCACACATCAGGAAATTGCCATTTTCACCTGAAGGCAGGAAGCCCTGGGTATTCTCTCAGAACCCTGCGTGGTCAGTGATGTTCTGTGACTTGCATTCCTATTCAGAGTAACATCAGTTATCAGACACAGAATACTTCCTGATGCTGTTTTGGATATTTACATAGAAGTTTATGAGAAAAAGAAATCTATGGATTCAGCCCTCCTCTGCTGCACAACTGAGCAGCATGTTCTTATCCCTACGTCTAATACTGTGTTGGATACTGGTGGTCAAATACAAAGCTTTGAACTCTCCCGGAACAACTCAGCTGGGAAGAAATTACATTTAATAAAGTATTTAAATAAAAATGTATGTTTTCAAACATAGGGACCTGCATAGACTTTATTAGTGTAAGTAACTCATCCATCCGAGTAAGTAGAAGTATGTAAGACAACCTGTGTCAATCAGCAATATGTGCATGCAACATAAACAGATGTTAACTCATTTGAATCATTTCTCAATATGGCTACAAACGAGAAGGGCAAACATGAACAGCACAATGCAATCCATGTGGAAATTCAATGGGAAATACTAACAATGACTAAGTGAAATTTCCCAGCCAAAACACTACCTACTTGAAGGAAGAAAGCAAAGTGAGAACATGGTCCAGAAACTTTCACGGTGTGGAACCTGAAGACAGGGAACATAAGCCCTGTCTTATCACCAACCTCAGAAACATCATCCTATCCTAGAACATGGCTGCTAATAGTCCAGCTATTGCCACAGCACAGCTGCTTTGTATTTCCAGAGCTCAATGCAAATTACCATTCAGACTAATGGTTTTAGATACAGCCCAAACTTATCCACTGTGCAACTGACTTGCGGAGGAATTGATTCATATGCTATTACAAGAAAGCCATTGTCAGAATAGGGTCATCTCACTAAAAGAATAGATATGGATGTCTGAATGATGTAGCATATTTAAGATGCCATTTCCTTGCTTGCAGTCACATGAAATATTATTAGTATTCCTATAGGTCAAACAAACATCTGAAAAAGATACCATCCATCAGTGATTTTCATGAAGATGTATTACAGAGGCACTAACAAGTCTTCCTTTGAAACTTCATTATTTTTACATGTTTCTAAAATAAAAAAAAAAAAAACAGAACAAAAATGTATTATTGTTGAATTTTTTAATGCAGAAATACTGTTATTTCAAGTATAGCCTTACAATCCTGTTTCATTGTTCTGTATGTCAAAACAAGAGACAAGTACACCCTGGTCAACTGCATTTTCATCAGGAGAGTTAAACTATGTTTTCAGACATTTATGCACAGATCTCATTGATAGCAGGACCAATTATATTTGCAAATAAAGTGAGAATATGCCTTGAAAAAAAAAACAACACAAAAAGATTAAGAACTCTTCCTATCTTAACACCTTTTACATAGAAAACCACTTGCATATGTAAAGAAAATATATATTCAGAATATGAAGACCCAGTTCTCAAAATCCATGTCCCTTTGATTGTTACATTAAAATGCAAATTAGTTTTTTAATAGGGACAACCAATTGTGATACAAACAGAAACAGCTCTTATCCCTTCCACAGTTTTAACTACATATAACTCTTTGAACATAGTTTTCAGAACAGACCTCTGTTTCATCTGTCCATTATTTAAAAAAGTTAAAAGCTTAGTTCTTTATCAATGGTTATGAAGCAATTTTCTGTCCTTTCATATTTTATGTGAGTATAAAATACCAAAAGAGTGCTCTCCTGTACTTACAAGGATGCCTTGTGCACTAACTGGTGCAGCTTAGAGCAGGATATGGATAATGCTGAAAACAACTACTGAAGAACATAGGTTTATGCTGAAAACAATTCTCTTAAGTTCAACCTATTTAGCATGGAATAAGGCAAGCATCAAGGGACGTGTGGGCAATAGGAAATGGTTTTGTAGTTGTTAGTAGCATGTTCTTTCTTCCTTTGTACTATTAATGAAAGTTAACGCTAAAGCAGTAATGAAGAGCCAAAGAGATTCTCTACTTCCATTTTAATTATAGGATTTGTCTAAGTAAATATTATCCTCTGAAAGTGAAATTCACATTTCATGACTCAAAGTTTCAGCCTCCAGACCTACAGATGGAGTTCTGTCTAAATGCAATAGAGGACACAAACCAAAACCATCTCTTAGTTCCAGATGTCCCTTCACTCAGGGATACCCAACTTGAGCCAGGTCCTAGAGGAATGATGCGCTCACCATCCTGAAATACCGAGGCTGCGTCGGGCGCCAGTTATCAACCAGGGGAAGATTAGGTTCATTCTCAGCATTCTTGGATAGGCTGCGGAGCTTCGCCATCTGCAGGAGAGCAGAAATCAAAGTGTCTGATCCCTTGGGATCAAATCCACAGCCCAACAATTAAGCCAAGGAGACTTCAAAGTTGTGAAGATGTCCTTTGCCCCATCACCTCAAGAAATGAACTCATGTTCTTTTCCTAGCAGTGATATTATTAGAAATATTTAAGACGAAAGAAAGGGCCCTATCTGAACAGGACTGTGAAAAATACTGTCATTTAAGTACTGTCTACAGAACTGTGTAGAGCCATAGAAACTGCAGGTCTTCAGATAATGCAAACAGAACAGCCTATGCCCTAGTAAACCCTTTCTACTGACTTAGTGTCTGTTAAGAAGCCTCTGGAATTGCGAAGCGTTATTGGTGAATTATAAACTAATTGTTCACTTCCATGCTGGGTCTGCAGCAGAGGATATATTCTACTGTAGTGACACAAAAAAGTCGATTATTGGTCACAGGAATGTAAATCTGGATAATGACTTGGTTTCAAATGATTTGTGAACAGGGTCTGAAGCCTGACTCTCCTTGGCCATTTTTTTAACCAAGGTATGGGGTTTTTTTGAAGGATACTGTAAGAAGAGTCCTGCCCCCATCCTCTTCAAAACTGTATAATGCTCTTCCTCTGCTGGTTTCTGATTTTCAAATGATACAGCACATATACTCACTCACAGATACATTATGTTCATTTGTTGTCACTGCCATGAACAACATTAGATAACATGACAGCAGTGATTCAGACACTTAACACTTCCTTGTCTAATGGCTTACCATTAAAAGCATGCACACATTTTCCCATGTGTGCACTTGAAAATGTAGCCCCATGCATGGTTCACATAAACTTTGCCACTAGCTTCAATAGACCGATGTACCTATCTTTTATGGTACAGAGTTCAAGTCTGACAGAAGCAAAACTTCTGTCTGGGCTGTAAAAGCTGGGCTCACTGTGACTATACTAATTCCAGTTTATGGGCTGAGCCAGTTCAGGCATCTCGACATTGCTCTTCACTACACAGCTCAGAAAAGACAGCTGTTTGCCTAAACAATGATGAGGCCATATTTCTAATCAGTATAATATGCATCAGATGGATTATTAATCTGAAATTAGATTTCAGATGAAGAATAATTTGTATGGGAATAGTAGGAGATGAAAATAGTTGATCAGTTTTGCTAATACTCATAAAGTGCTATTCAGAAGTTGGTGGTTTTATTATTATTTGTGGAAGATCTGCCCTACTTGGCAAAAAAAAAAAAAAAAAGAAAGGAGGAGGCATATATTCAGACTACAGCTACATAAAGGTGAAAAAAATCAGTCTGCAATTGGCTAGTTACTCCACAGTTAAATCCCTATCCTTTCACTAAGAGTAATCTGAGCAGCTAGGCTACCCACTCTGCATCTCAAAGGGTTTCCCAGTGATTTGATTTTTCCTGCAGAGTACTGATTCATAGTGACTGCACTTGCTCTTGTGGCTATTACACTGTTACCATCTGGCTGCAAAAGCATCCCAGCAATCCACTGTAAATGCACGTGCACGCACTTAAAATAATTACTATTAATGAGGCTGTCTGGTAGTATGCTTTCTAGGACGCTTTCTAGGATTAGAAGCAATCGGTAACACAATCCTCTTTTATGAATACATTACTTAGACTGCAGGCACTCTGCTGTGAGGAAAGTCTTTCTATTGTATTTGTACACAGTAGCTGGTGTACCTTACAGAAACATGGGCACTGAGCACCTGATACATCTCTTCTGTAATTTTCTTGTTTACATGATGCCATCTAGAATATGTGGCAAAGAGACTCACCCATTCCATTAAATTTGGATTCTGATAGAAGATGTTTTTGAAAGAAGCATGCTATAAGAGACACATTTGCAAAATAGAATGTTCAGAATTGGAAATGCTCAGCTGCATGAGGTGAGAACACTGGACTCCTACTTCATTCAGTGTGCAAAGCAGTTAGGGTACCAGGCTGTCCCACTGCATTTCATTGCAGATGGTCACTTTTCACAGCAGCTTTATTTCATAATTTGCCTAGTGACTACCCTCAAACATTGATCATCGTAAGCAGTGAAGACTTTACATGAGGATGCTTGAAATAATATAAATGGCTGAAAAAAACCCTGCATAATCAAAGTTGTTGGTGCAAACTTAACATAAACTTTAGATAAAATGTGTCAGTGTTATGATTCAAATGGTTGCAGGAGAATACAAGTTAATGGTTTGAGCTTTCCTACATTGGCTCTTAGTGTAATGCAGTGCTTTGAGCTCTGTGTAAAATACAAGGTATGAGCCACATCCAGCTAGTTTCCTACTAGTAAGAGTTAATACTATGGGAACACAATGATTGGGAAACAAAGAGAGAACTACAATTTTTTTTTAGTTGATGCTGTAAAAGGTCACCTGCCTACAGGAGCAAGAACTCTCATGTAATAATTACTGCTTGCTGTCAGTCATGCTCCAGACTGCTATAAACTCTTACCATCTACACTGTGTTATGATTTTACTGATCTTTAAAGCTCTTTGATATCTGCGGATGTGAACCCATAATGTCTGATGTGGGCTAGGAAACAATGAGATGTTCCAAATAAAGAAGGTCACCATCTCTGCTCAATTAATTAATGTAGGAGTCATACAGACAAAGAGGTATATCTAATAGGTTGATAGCACATATAACGACTATAGTCTGCAGTCCTTGGAAGATTTTCAGAGGTTCCTTATGGATTCCCAGGGTAGTTTCTAAAGCATTCAGTTCTGCCCTTTTAATAATGCACTTTCTCACAGAATCCAGTGAGTATTTTCCTTGTCAAAGAGTCAGGCATGTAACTAAAAAGAAGTGGGTAAAATATTATCTATTTGAAATTTACCTGGTCTGAGCTGACTATAATAGGGTCTCTCAGAATAATCCAGGTGATGCACTCTTCACAAGGTGGAGTAGTGAAAGACCCATGGTATGTCCAGTAGTCATGAGATTTAGGGAAAAGAATTGAAGGATCAAAGTTTGGAAAAGGAGCTTCTTTCCCCTTAAGAAAAAAAAAAAACACAACAAAAAACCAAAAACAAAACAAAAACTCAAATCAACAAATAAGACAAAACCAAACAGAAAAGTCTTCAACAGTTCTAGTCAGGATTAGGTAAAGATGCAGCTCTGGTATTTTAAGAAACAGAGAGTGACTCAGATACTTCATAGGTACAAACTAAGGAAACTAAGCACACATCTACACAAGACATAGTGATGCAGTGTAAAGATAAGTGGACTGAATGAGCCTCACAGATGAGCTCAGAGAAGCATGACATGACAAACAACTTCATAATGGTACTTCTTGTACCTGAGCTAACTCATGTGAAGCAGCATCCAGTACAGATGTGCTTTGGTCATTTCTCTGCAGAAATACTCTTCCTTCTGGCCTCCTTTCTTATGGAAATTCTGTCTATCTACTGAACATTGGATTAGGTCACTATATAATGAAGTGAGACAGGTAGTCCAGATTTAAAATATTTACACTAATAGCAAACAAGACAGCCTATGAAATGTGACATTCTTATCACATAATGTTATCTGAAACACAGATGTCTAGTCAGCAGCATTTACAAAGGTCCATTAGGCAGCATATTTCAGGAAGGAATGGACCAATTTCCAAAGGTACCTTTCTTTTGTCACTGATGACTGAGGGAATAAGACTCCATGCCTACTTTTTAGGTGTAAAATTTGGCAAGATGACTCTCATTTTCACGAAATCATGAGGCATACTAAAGCCAAAGAAGGCTCATACGTAAATGGAAGGAAGGACTTACACTGTTAAGGAAAAGCTACTCACAAGTATATTATGGCAATGTTGCAGAGCAGAATCTGAAACCTAGAAAGTCATGACTTCTGATTTTTTTTTTTTGTCCTGAGGGTTTGCAGCAATTTCCCTATAATGAGAAGCCCAATATGGTTACCTTTGTTTTGATAGCATTTATTTCTTCAAGAATTCTCTTCATCTCTGGTTTGGGAGTTTCCCCTACCTGTAGAGAAGAAACATCAGCTAACCAGAGTTCTGTTCAGTCAGTTTTCTTCTTTCTCCTACTGTTTTATATGCATCTAAACATGTATCAACTACAAAATGAGATACAGGTAATGCCTGTGAGTTAGTTTTGCTGGGAGAAAGTGCATGAAAAGCCTAGAAGCTATATCTGTCCTTGAAATCAGACCATTGGATAGTATTAGTATAGTATTGGTAGTATTGGATACCCTTTGAAATAACATGACTCAGGCTCTGTAACCTGAAAAGCATGCATTACTGAAAGTCAAGTCCGTCAGTGTGGTTCGATCCCTAGAAAACATTCAGAGGGTTTTGCTTTTTTAAGCCTGTAAGAATAGAAAACTCTACAGTAGCAGTACAAATAAGCATCGTATGCTTCTACTTACTTGCAAAAATATGGCCAAAACAGCTATTCCATCAGTTCTTCTCACAGCATCAAGGTAATTACTGTATTTGGGATTCCAGTGTAATAAATGTAGCTAGAAGCAAAGAAAAGCATGAAAAAAAAAATCCATTATTGAATAGCAAGCCATCAGAGCATGAATTTAGAGTTCATCATATATGTTAAGAGCATTTGAGGCAACAAGGAATGAGGATTAGACCTTCAGGAAAAAAAAAGAAAGAAAAAATGGACAGCAATCCATATATAAGTTATATATTTAAACTTAGGCTACTATTTGCTTTAAAATGAACTATAAACATCTTAATACAGAAATTGCAAAAAAGAACAGAAATCTCATCTTAAAGCTGAAGAACACAGAAAAGATACTTAAGTAAGCAGGCAGAACATGCAGTTCAGAAGTCATCTACTGATATGTGATTCATTTCCATTTGGCTTTCAAATTACAGCTATTCTAGCAAAGAACTCATATGAATGTAAGATCTGCATATTATTAGTCTACAGTTCTCATTCACCCTTATTATCCTCAAGTGGCAGAAAATCAAAGCCACACATTCTTTCTCCTTTCTGTTGCTGCTATCTGCTATACTACTATACTTTCACAATACTGTTTAGTAAGTTTGCATTGCTTCTTAGTAATTCAGTCTTGCTGTCCTGTGTTTCAAGCCACTTTGGTTTGAGAACATGGAAACTTTTGTTCCACATGTATTCTTCCTTAGTGAGAATTACTTCAACCTGATTCACACTTGTAAGACTCGGTGGGAGTAAGAATAGACAGGAAGCTAGAAATAAATAGGAAGAACTCCTTGAAAAGCAGACAAATAACAAATTTTGTCCCACCTGAACACTAATGACAAATGTTATTTTACACCCTGTTTTAAAGGAAAAAAAGTGGTGAGTCTTACCTCTCCTGCATATCTCACTCCATTCACAACATGCTCAGAGCCATGGTCATCAGATGAACCCCAATGAAAGTGAAGTTGACGCAGCCTGTAGACTCCTGGAAGTGGCCCACCTCTCAGCACTGCAATTGATAATCTGCAACAGCATTAGACTCAAGTATCTTCCAATTATTTTAAAAGAAATATATACGTATTAAAAATATTTATGTTACAGGTGCTATATGTTCTGAGAGTACTAAGTAACTCTGCACTGATTTTAGCAGCACTCTAGAAAACCATCTTCAGCTATATGCACTTACAGGCAGATGAAAATTATTTGTGTCTAGGCTTCCACTATAAATAGAGATCATTGTTTTAATGCAGCTGCATAAATGTGACTCTAGCACCTTGTGAGATATTTTGAATACACCTGGACAGGACTGGAAGATGTGGTTGAAAATTTGTAGAACTGTACTTTTCTAAAGCAGTATCTGGCGGCAAGGTGAGTACACTGGGTTATCAAAAATGGCATGAGATACCTATGTTTGGGAAGTAAGCCCCTAATCAGAACAGTCAACCTTCTAGAGTTAATTCTGCTTGCCTTAAGGTAGATACTCAACAGATGCTGACCTGAATTGCTCTCTGGACTCCATTGATTAAGTGTGGCTGCATCTCTGTTGACTGGAATGTTTAGAGACATAACCCACCTACTTTTAAAAGCCCACATAAACCATCTAAATTTAGATGTTTTAATCTCCCCGTGAAATCCATGTAATATCTACCTATATCAAAGTAAACAAAAATAGCCATGATTAAGATCAGCTACTGAAGTGCTAGATGATAAACAAACTCACACAAAACACTACAAGTTTTGTCTCTTACTGCAGGCTATGATTTATTTGTTTTAAAAGCAAGGACATTACTGATGCTGCTTCTGCTATAATAGCTGCTCCCTTCAGCTGTGGAAAAGGAAAATAAAACCAGCAAATGAGCCAGAAAAGCAACCTCTGAGAAAGCAAGCTATTTTCCTAAAGAAAAGTTCAGCCTGTAATGAACAATACTCTGTATTCTAAATAAACGTTTACATTTTTTACACATTTTTACATTATATCCTAAAGGAAGGTGATGTATTTGAAAGGACCTCACAATAAAAGGGAAGAACTTTTTCACATTCACCAAATACTAATTAATATTCAATCCTCACTCACTTTATTTGGAGACAGAAGCTATAGCATCCCTATAAGCCATTCCGCAGTTCTCAAGAACACGTCTTTATATGTTAGAGAAAAATATCCTTAAATCTGAAAAGGAATGAAATCCACTATCATCTCCAGAAATAACGTACCAAGAGTATTCTTTACTGAACATTAAGAGCAAGCTGCTATTTCAACAACTTCCCTTTACTTGTTCCCACAGATGTTCAGTACCATGGCCAATGCAGACACAGTAACAATAGCAGCTGACAAGGCCATCAATTCTCCATTAAAATAGATCTGTAAGACCAAATAATCCAGTTTAAGGTAAAAATGTGTCATTATTTCCACTGATGTGCCATCAACAGACACTTTTCGATTGGGCATTAGGTGAAGCTCTGCATCACTGTGTGCCAACACATTCCTGTTTCACTCATCTATAAATAGACAGCAGCTTTTACTTAGCACACAGAATGAAGCAAAGACTAAGATGCCTATAAACCACCATCTCCTGAGGGACAAAAAGGCATTTTCTTTCTTTTAATTGCAACTGAGTAGTATAAATCATAGAAACACATGTTTATGATTACAATGTAATTAAATTTTGCTATGTTTTAAAGAAGGTAAACAAAACAGTTGCAAGAATTACTTTCTCTAATATCTAAAACAAAAAATCCCACAGTATGTCTGCATAGCTCAAAGATAGTAAAAGTAATCCTTATTTTTTTAAAAACATGTGGCTTGGAACCTAAAGGTATCTTTATCCTCTTGGGTTTTCATATTCAGAAAATACTAACATGAACACACATCCATATAACAGAAAAAAAATATTAAGTAAAAGTTTATAAAAGAAACTACAGCATCTTTGGTTTTCAGTGGTGTTAAAATATAGCTTTATTTTTATATATTTACATACTTCTATGTATCAGGGAATTAGTGTTAACAATTATTTCATAGGAAATACTCAAATATCTGAGACTCCCAGCTTTAAGGCTGTGATAACTGTTTTCCTAGCGCAAAACATTTAGTCTAAGGATGCTTTTCTAGCAGGCCTCATGACTTAACTCTGAGCTTCTGCCTATGACACTCGATGAAATGAAAAGAAAGAGCTTTAAAAAAAGGAGCCTGCAGGCTCATTTCCTTCCCTGATAAATGGGCAGCTTTTCTCTTAGTCCTCTGAAATACTGCGTAATCCTTTCCACATGGCTAGCTGAATGGCTAGTCTTACTTCTGAATATTGGAAACATAACATTTCTGTTCCAATCTGTGCTCTACAGGAAATAACAGGATGGCCACAGCAGACTCACCAAAATGTAACTCCTTCAAACTTGCTGTCATTGAAGTAACATGTCCCAGCTGCAGGAATACACAAACCATCCCAGAAGACAAGGGAGAAAAGTATTCTCTCCTTTTTGGTGTCTTATCAATGCAACCTATCAAGCCATTGCTCAGTGACTGAATCTTTTTATATAGGTTTGCACATCACCCTCCGCAGTGCCTGATACCAGACAAAAAAATGTCATATCAGTCTGAATCGTTGCTCAAATTCCATGTTCTCCCCATCCACATAGAAGAATGGTCAATCACAGAGCAATCCTACATGGACACACACATAGATATCAGTTCCAGTCAAAAAAAAAATAAAAAATCACCTTTTAGTTGATCCATCATAAACAGAGTAGCATGAGACAGAACTGGCTAATAAAAGAATGGGTTTTTTCCACTCTCCATGGAGTCACTCCACACATTAGCCAGTTCTGTCTCACGCTGCTCTGTTTATGATGCATTGAGGCAGATGTTTGTCCAAAAGAGGGCAAGCGTTGGACAGAAGGATGCAATTAATGCAAGAAAAAAACTTCTGTATTTCACTTTGTGTGTTTAGACAGCAAAATGAATGTGTGATGTGGTTTGGAGATGGCCACTCCATTCCACCTTAGCTAGCAGGGTGTCCTTAACAACAGAAATGTGACAAGAAGGTTTAGAAATACGCACATCTACTTGCTGAGCATCTTAGGTAGGGGTCTGGTTGTTAATCTGCACTAATGTCTCTATCCTCATTAAGGTAAAATTGACAAGGTAACGGCTATACAAATGCCTTCCCTGTTTGCTGTGAAAGCATACTGTCAAAGTCAGGTGGAAAAACATAAGGAGCACCAGACTCATGAGGTGAGTTGTATTTATAAACACATGAGAAGAAATAACTGTTCATATAAGATTTATAATCCTTACATCCTGCCAAATCCATAAAGTGAACTGGTAAACCACAGAGAAATTAGATTAGTCAGGTATTACTGCATGACAGTTGAAAAAGACACATTACCTTTGTTAGACTGCTTTATAACAGAATCTAACAGTGCACTATAAAACTCACAGCTTTTTAATGTCAGTGCCACATTTTAGATGTTATAAAAATCCTCTGCTCAAAAGAGCATCTCTGTACTGGCTAACTGCAGAGATAAAATCTGTTTCCTAAAAGCTTTTGGAACTGAGATTTCAGTTCTCACTGAAATTTTCTTTAGCAAGCACTGAACAGATATGCAGAAGAATTATTTTTGTTTGTATTTGAACTCATAGGGACAGACTGGGAAAGAGAAGTGTCTGTCAGAAGTCTGTCAGCATCCAATCCACCCTCACATGCACTGTAACACACATTTTCCAGTTCTGTGCCTCTTGATCACAGCCTGTTCATCAGTCAGCTCCCAACTCATAGAATCATAGAACAGTTTGGGTTGGACCTTCAAAGGTCATCTAGCCCAAACCCCCTGCAATGAACAGGGCCATCATCAACTAGATCAGGTTGCCCAGAACCATATCCAACCTGGCCCTGAATGTCTCTCCAGGGATGATGCATCCACCAGCTCCCTGGGCAACATGTGCCAGTGTTTTACCACCCTCACTGTAAAAAAACCTTTCCTTACATTCAGCCTCAATCTCCCTTCTTAATTTAAAACTATTACCCCTCATCCTTTCACAAGAGGCCCTGCCTAAAAAGACTTTCCCCATCTTTCCTGCAGGCTCCCTTTAGGTATTGGAAGGGTGTTCTAAGGTCTCTCCTGAGTCTTCTCTTCTCCAGGCTGAAAAAACCCAACTCTGACCCTTTCCTCATCGGAGAAATGTTCCATCCACTTTGTTTGTGATCTGTGGCAGGGCTGAAATCCCCATCTCCAGAGGCAAAAAACTGACAGTGCACTGTGTAACTGCATAGCTTGAACCCTTGACTGTTCAAGCATTTTTATCTCTAACAATGGAAATTCAAAGTTAACAGAAACTCACCTCCTAAATTTTCTGGACCCAAGCTTTTCAGTGCTCGTATTAATTCTCAGTACCTTCATGAGATACTACATATAATAGATGTTTCAAACACTGAAGAATTTAACTTTGCTGCCTTTTGCGGTATGCAGCGTAGCCATTGTACTGCAGCTACACAAGCACTGGGATTTAGCTGTGCTATTATTATAATGGATACTAGCTTTTTCCAGTGTAAATTCAGAACACAAAATGTTAAGCAACATTTTGCAGGAATCAACCAAAAGCTGTATATCTATAGACAGACTTCTAGTTTTAATTAAGTTTATGGAGTTTGTCCTCATTGTTTTAGAACCAACCAACAAATAAATGTTTATTCACCAGAAGCTGATAATCAAAGTCTCATCTGCAGAGATAAATGAGATTTCCCACAAAGTGGTACTCTAGGAAATGCTTTCCACAAGCGTGAGTCATACTAAAAGAGATGAATAAGAAACAGTAACTGTCACCTTAAATTATTCTTTCCATCATCCACTTCCAAAGGCACACATTCCTTTGATAAGAAAATGAAAGATTCTGCAGACACCATCAATCACACTTGTAAGAAAGTGTGCCTGCACTGAGGTACTCCAAGCCCTGAAATGTCATCCATCAGAAAGTGACTAAAAGTAGTAATCTGGCCAATGAACTTCCATAGAAAGTGCCAAGGAGACAACAAAAACAACAAAGTGAGAAGATGAAAGAAGGCATCCATTTGACATAGCCTTAGTGCATCTCTCTTCAGCTGCTGTGTCTGGATTCCAGTACAAGATTACATATCTTTACTGTTTATTAAATGATTGAACATCTTGATCTAGCCATCTAACCAAGGTACCATAAAGAAAGCCAACAAGTCATTAATTGTAAGAAAGTTGCAAGCTATATATCTCGCACAGCATCATGACAATGGTTCCACCAGATAGGTGCTCTCAGGACACTCATCTGGCTTGAATATTGTTTGAATTTTAAAAGCAAATGGACTGTGCTAGTAGGAGTAAGACTGCAGCCTTAATTCAAAACAAAACCAGAGTCACTGCTGGATTTACAGAGTATTTGAGTTACCATTCAGGCTGAAAAACATACCAGTGGTAGAGTGACAAAGTAACCAAGTTCTAGTAAGGGTTTTATTTGGCACAGCCACCTAGGAGGTTTTGATTACAGCTCCCAGTTCTTTCTTGGATTTTGAGACTCCAGCCTCCACGAAATGATCTTACAGTGCTTACAGTTCTTCTTCCACATAGGTATGGTCAAACAGGGAACTGAGTCCGCAACAATTCATTAACTTGTATGGACAGGCAGCTAAGGCAGGACACAGCACCTAAAGCAAGTATCTGTCATCAAAGCCTTCAACTGTATAGCAGATTCTTAAAGTCAACCAGACTTTATAAACAGCTGTAGAAAAATTCTTCAATTACTTACACTAGACTAACTCCAAAGATAACAATAATAAGGCCTTTTTCAACATAATGTGAACCACATGGAATGGCACTTTCCCCCAGAAGCTTCTCTCTAATAATCTGAGTTTAAGAAACTGTCCCAATGGCAAATATTTAAAGTATTCCTGGCAGAGAAGACACAATGGAAGTAAAACTTGGAGACATCCAAAGTAATCTGATTTATCATTCACGTTTGCAATTTATTCTGCAACCTATTTCATCTACCACCAATGAAAATCTAGATAGAACTACATATATGAATATGACTAGTCTAACTGAAAAAGTTAGGAAAAAAAGGAAGCCCTTAGTTTTCTGGTTAACTCAGAAATAATTCAGATAGGAGATATATATATAGAGAGAGATAGAGAGAGAGATAGAGAGAGAGAGGGGGAGAGAGAGGG
>JANHGB010048628.1:3991-18182 GCA_026283785.1 Coracopsis vasa
TCATACCTGTCTTCATCACCATCAACAGGAATAGATATGCCAAACACAGAGCTGGCAAGACTGTTCATAGGAGTACTTGCAGGGGAGTCCCTTGGGAGACAATGATGTTGGTACCCACTGAGCACACCGATGGCTGTGCCCTTGGTTACAAGGAAATGCCCATTTCCCAGGTGGGAAGTGGTCTGACCCCCCCCAACCCTGCAGCTGCCTTCTCCCACTCCTGTCATAAAGCAAATCACTGCTTCCCACAAGCACCCCAGGAACCCTGATGCACTGATCACCCCTTCCCCTCACGATGGCCACCAACTCCCTGTCCTCACAGGACCCGGTGGCCAGTGTTGGTGTCCCCACGCTGCAGCACTGAGCCTCCTCCTAGGCTGATGCTGTCCCAGCCCCTCTCCATCACGCAGCGCTCCCTCCGCCACTTCCCATGCTGCAGCAGATGGTGGAGGTGACATTTGCCTGCGAGTGACGCACTTGACGGTGGCCGTGTGCCCCCCTCCTCCCTTCACCCTGGATGGAGGAGCCTTGAGCCCACCCAGCAGAGGCGGGATGGGCAGGGACAGGCTGGGGGGGGTCCCCCACCTCTACCATGAGCCGCCCTCCAACATCTGCACCTCTTGTCTGCCCGCACCCCCACCAAAACCCCTTTCCCTAGGGGCTGGGGGACATCATCCCCGAGGGCAAGCACCCATCCCCACAGGGTACTCGAGGAGGGGCCGGGCACGGGGGACTCCTGTTCATTCTCTGTTTTCTGCCTTAATTAGAACCCGGAGAGACCAGGCAAGATCGCATTAGCGCGGGGCCCCGGTGCGCTGAGCCATCCATCTTTTTTTATTACAGCGTAATGGGGCTGCTCGCGAGGCGCCGTGCGATTTGTCACAGGCCTCGTTCCCTGATAACGGGCATTTGTCATCACTTTCTTCCCGTGTTAATGTCATCATCGGCGAGCTGACAGGCAGACCCGTTGAGGGAGCACTGGCGACAGACCACATCCGTCAACCTAATATTTCCATGGCTGTGGGGATCAGCCGGGCTGCGAACACACATTAAAGTGCTTATGAGGGGAGGGAAGAGAGAAAAAAGAGGGGGAAAAAAGCCGTTGTCATTAATTAAAATGTTAGTGCGAGCGTGTGCGGGTGGCGCTGCGTGGGGATGGGGATGGGGATGGGGATGGGGATGGGGATGGGGCTGCAGCACAGGAGGACGCGGGTGCAATGCGGTGGCCTTTTAACAGAGAGCGCATCAGCTCCTGAAACCCATTTAAAGGATATTTGGGGCTGGGGAATCAGCGGCGAGCACGGTGGAAAGGTCATTGTTAATAAGGGAGAGCGTGCGGGAAGGAGCAGGCATGGCTGGTGGATGATGGTGGAGATGGTTCCCTCACAGCCCCTGGGGAGGTTGTTTGTCTCATGGGGTGTATTTGAGCCACTCATGTCCTGAAGCGAGCGGCCTCAGCCCTACGTGGCAGCAGGATGGGGTGTGTGGAGGTGACGTAGCAGTGGGGCTGCCCCATAGCTGGGAAAGGACAGGATTGGTGTGCACTGGGGTCAAGGCAGAGGGGCTGAGCACCCCACAAGCAGGGCAAGCTGGGCATGTGGACAGAAGTCTGGAGGTCCAAGCCTGTGACACCCCCATAAGCAGCCAGTGAGGAGAACTGCCCCAGGCCCTGAGGCTGGCTCAGCAGCAAGGGGATCAGGTCCACACCCCATAATATTTGGCTGTTGCCATGGAAATGGGTGATAGTGATGGGGACGAGCATGGACACCCTCAGTTTTCACGATGGGGGGTCTGTTTTCTGTGCTTTCCTGGGGTTCCTGTGATCAAACGGAACAAGAAGGTTTGGGGGCTTTTTCCTTTATTTTCCTTTTTCATTAGCTCTTGGGGTGTTCAGGATGGTTTCGGGTGAGTGTCTCAGCCCAGCTCTACCCACTGCCCTCCAGGTCCCGCAGTATCCTGGAACAACCCCTATTTGCTCAGCAAAATGTGACTCCAGGAGCTCGTGCAGCCCAGGGAAGTCCGGAAATGCTTCTTCCTCTGCCCAGATCCAATCTGCGGGTCCCTTAGAAGTCCTTGATGCTCCTGACCTGTGGCTGGACACTGTGCCAGAAGATCTGGCACTGGCGGGGAGCAGGCAGCTGTGGGCAGCATTCAAACCCTGCTTACTGCAGAAGGGGGCTGTGCACAGAGCCTTCACCCCAACATCTACCATGCCAGGGGATGGCAGGGGCAGGCTGTGAGGGACGCCACGTGCCTCACGTCCCAGGAAGGGTCCCAGCACTTTCTTTCATCGCTCTTCATATTTTCGTTCCCCTTTCTATGTCCTTCCCTGTTCCAGACACTGGATCTGGGCACAGGAGAATCAGGCTTGTAGGAGGTGAATGGAGGTTTAAAGACCCATGCACCTTACGCATGCGCACATGGATGCATGCTCACGCACACACAGACACCCACATCCCCAAGTCATTTCTGTGGCTTCACCCAAAAGTTTGGCTCCCCAGCTGGTGCCTGGAGCTGTCACCCAGGTTGGGAGTTTCTGGGATGGGAAAAGCTGGGAAGGGGGTAATTATCTCCAGGTGCTGATTGAGGTGAAATTATCTCCAGGTGGAACTGAGGAACAGAGCAGGGAATTGCAGTCCTTGTCCGTGCTGTGGTTACAGATCATTCCATCACCAACAGCATCTGAGAGGTCTGCAGACAACAGAGAAAAGGTGTCCGGGCTCCTATCCCTATGACATGCCCAGCCAGGTCGCCGGCCACCCCCAGCAGCAAACCCTGCCACTAACCCCTGCCTCCACCCCATCAATCACTGCCCTCCGTTGGCCGAGGACCTTTTAAAAAGGATTTATTAGGGGGGATTTAAGCACGGGCGGTGATGGGGCTCCATAAATCGAACGGCAGTAGTGCTCATCGTTACCGGTCCATTCGGGGGCTGGCACCCCTGCTCCCCACGGCCCTGCTAACAGCCTCCTCCCCAGCACCGCTGCCTCCCCTGCTCCCCTTCTCCTCCCAGTCTGTGGAGACCGCGAGCGTGGAAAATCCCCAGACAGGGAGTGTAAATGCTTGTTCTTTGTAAATGAAGAACATAATTAACATTAAATTAAGGTAATACAAATGAAGACAACACAGAGCCTGACAGGATGAGTGTTTGGGGAGGCAGTAGAGAGAAGTGATTCATATTTTTAATTTACTGTACAAATAGACTAGCAGGGCTGGGGGGAAAAGGGCCATCCAAGTGGAGTGGGGATTTCTTTTTTTTTCCCACTGTTGTTTTGCTGTGCTTTAAGCACACAATGACTATTAAAGTCAACTGCCCATATAATAGGACATCTCCTACATGACTGCTCTCCGAGAGGCAGCTTGCTGTAGCAATAAATTCTGGGAGTGCCATCTGCTGGTGTGCACTCACCGATGGGCACCCTCACCTTGGCCACTCCGACACTGGGCATCCGTACCCGGATCAGCCCCGGCACCCCACAGAGCACCGGCCTTGGACCTGCAGGTGTTAACACAGGAATTACTGGGTTTACTGTAAGGTAAAACACTTCCCACAAATATGCCCTTAAATTGTTCATCATATTCTTCTTTATCTTTTCTAAGGGGTTGAGTGGGTCTGGTTGATGCTAAGAGAATACTTTGGTCTTCTATAAGAAACAAATCACTGTTCTGCACCCCTTGGAAGTGCTGGGTTTCAGCTGAGTGCCCATTCTTCAGAACACAGTAAAAAAATCACCTCTTTTAGGTTTTCCCATGCAAAAAACCCTCTTGAGCAGAGTCTGTGCAAATCACAAGCTCGGCTGGAGCTGGTTCTGTGCATTAAGGAGATGAGAGCTGTGGTCTCAGACCCAGTAGACCCCACTGTGGGATGACTTTAAGCCAGGAGCAAGCCAGGTTTACCATAGTGTGAGAGTGTGCGTGGGGCTGTGGTGCCTGGAACAGTCACACTGCCAACACCATGCCCTTGTCCCCTTCCCCTTCCTTGTCCCCTTCGCCACCACTGCGCAAGGGAAAAACAAAAGAAGGCACCAAGAGGACCCATTCCTGGCTGGAATCACCCCTCCCAGGCGGAAGATTCCCTGGGACTGTGCCAAGCACCTCCCACACTATGTCCAAAATGGAAAGGGTGTTTCACCACCTGGGGTGGGGGATGTGTCCTGATTTTGGGGGTGCAACCTCTGCACTCTGGGTCACTTGTGTCCCGGCAGCTATTACTATAAACAGTGCCCATGGGTCCAGAGCTGGCCAGGCTGCTGGTGGAGTGGGGCTGGTTCCAGCTCCTTGCTCCATCATTTGCCATATCCTACTACTTTGATGCTTTTTCCCTTTTCTTTCTATGCTCACCTCCTGAACCAGCCCCAGGGTGCCTGGGAGCAGCTCCAGCCCATCTCCTGAAGCTTTGCCAAACCCTAAGTGCAGCCAGGACCTCTAACTCTGCTCTGGGGCACTGGGGAGGGCAAAGGGGTTGATGCAGGACAAACCCTGTATCCAAAGGGAACAGGTCCCCCCCTGTTTTTCCCTCTCCATGCCTCTACTGATAGCATGTTTGCACACAAGGCTGTGACTGAGGAGGTGTGGAGTGCCCCAGCATGGGCACTGGAAGATGGGCTGGGGGGGTTCCATCCTGCAGTTCCAAACCCCCTGTGAACACTAATCTTGAGCTTTGGTAGGGGCTCGGCTCTCCATCAGCCAGGGCTGCACCCCATGATGTGCTGTGCCAGATGCACCACGTCCTTGCAGCAAGGCTTCAGCCTGAGAGGCTTAGTGGGACCCCATCATTCTCAGGATCCTTCCCCTGGGAGCCCATCCCTGCTGGAGCCTCTCCAGCCACCAGTGCTGGGCAAAGGAACACTGGGATGTATCCAGCAAGCTTTCATCAGCTTCCCAGTCAGGGTATGAACATTCACCTTGAGCCAGGCACCCTGCAGGAGAGTTTCCCTGCAGGATCTGGAGTGACGCGCCATGGCCATTTCCTTGCTGAGCCCATTTCAAAGCCTTCTTTCCCATTCCAGTTTGGCTGGGGTGAGCTCCAGCCCTCCATGTGTGTACCTCAATGCTTAAACCCACCCTTTAGCACTGGGTACCACATGAGAAGGTACACAATGCATTTGGAGAGTCACCTTCATCTTCATTTCTGGAAACCTTAAGAGGATCAGAAGCATTTCCAGGCATCAAAGTAGTGTCTTGAGTCCTTCTTTGCATCTTCTCCAATCTTTCAAGGCCTGTTTGGACACTGCTAAAGAATGCAGCATTATCCTCACCAAGCAGAACAGTGCTTTTGGAGGCCTGAATCCAGAGAGCTGCTTTGGACATGGGGAGGCAGCTCGGAGCTCACCCAACCATATTCTTCCTGAGAAGCCTGCAATAAGGAAGCTGGGAACACCTCCCTTGGCAGGGCAAGCGAAAGGAAGCCCAAACCCCAGGCAGTCTGGACAGGAGCCCCGCACAGAGATCCTGCCCCAGTATCCTAAAGATAAAGCTGCTGAGAAGTCAGTGCCCCATGAGCATGGGGTTTACTCACTCTCACCCTTCCAGGTCCTGATGGAAGGAGGATGGACGTGTCCCTTGGCGTGGTACCTTCAAAAGAGCCCCCAGGAGCAAACACACCCAAAAGGCACCATCGGATTTCTCCAGTGAGCTCCAGTCCTTGGAAAGATGGGAACTTCTGGCTCTGGTGGTGTCAGAAGCCATGGCTGAAATGGGTCCTACCCCGTATTTCCCAGGTCTGCCCCATCTCACCAGCCAGCACAGAGCAGTCCTTGTCCATAACCCAACACCCCGGCTCCTTGGCCATGCCAGAAGCCCAAGATGAGGGGCTGCTCCCAAGGGAGCCATTGCCTCCTACATGGAGGGCAGGGGGCATCTTCTCAGCCACCCCTCATGCTGGGTGGGAGAGATAAATAAATACCAGAATAGATAAATACAAGTGGCAAAGAGGCCTGAAATGATGCTGTCGTTTGCTGGGAATGAGAGACACAAGTGTAATTTAGGTTTTGATATTATCAAAGTCTCGCTGCTCTAAAACAGCAGGGCACTCAGTGCCTCATTAATAAAGGATAAACTTGGAGTCTATTTACAATGCACTTTTTGGGGTTATTTACACTCCATTATACATATGTAATGCTGCACATATTTACCGCTCTGTTCTGCTGCCGAGAGCAGCCGAGCCGGGAGGGAGGCAGAGTGGGAAGCGGCTGATGCTGCAGAGCAGTGACCCCCCTTGGATTGCCCTTTAAACGGCTCGAGATGCAGGAGGGCGCCAAGCCAGCTGCTGAGGATGGAGAGACTGGGACCAGGCACTGGGAACCAGTGGGCCCAGCACCCACCCCATCTCTGGAGGCACCCCGAGGCTTTGCCAAGGGATGCAGAAGGGGTGAGCTCCTCACCAAGAGACCGCAGACCTGCAACTGTGGCTGTCACAGAGCAGCCAACTAGAAATAAGGGGGCTAAATCATTTGCAACAGAATAAGGGATGCTTGCATTGGCACTCCAGGGGTTTGGCCACGCAGCGCTCCCCACTGCCCGGCTTTCACCTCCTACCGAAGCAGAATATCCCAGTTTCCCTGCAAACCGTAGCTCCCTGAGGGTCTGTTGCCCTGGGAGCCCCAAGCCCATGGTGTTTGTGGGAGCTGCTGTGAGGATCCTGGATCATACAACTGCCATATCCAGCAAAGAGGGCAACCCCCAACACCCGCAGGATTCAGGACAAAGACATTGGAGAGGTCATGTGTGGAGAGCACCTTGGGGTCACAGCAATTCATGGGGTACAGCAAAGGGTCCCATTTGAAACCAGCAGAGTTTGGGAGGGTGCAAGGGTCCCACAGAAGCACTTTGGGCCAGCACACAAGGCTGGGCAGCGATGGGCTTCCAGCAGGCTGTGGATGCACATGGTGGCTGGAGTGTTACCCCCAGCTCTGAGCTGCTCCGTGTCCCTTCAGCCTCAGCCTCTGGGTTTGGATGAGCACAAGAGACCAGTGGCCACCCTACCACCCTGCCTAGGAAATGTGAGGCAACTCTAACCTGTCCAGCCAGGCACAGTGGGGAGGCAGACAAGCTCCCCATCCCATCCTGCTCCTTCCTGGCACTGGGGGAGCACCCATCTTTGCCAGCACGCTCCAGCTTGCTGCTCTCCCAGCCTGGGCTTGCCAAATGATGGCTCTGGATGCAATGGTTTTTATTAAACTGCTCACACAGGCAGCTCTTGGCAAGTCCACAGGAGTGATGTGATCCCCCCTCCTCCAGGAGGACATCTCTTCCAGCACAGGGGTGGTGGATGATGGTCAATGCAACCATGGCCCCAGGCTGCACCGTGGTGAGGTGCCCAGGGAGAACCAGAGCTGATCAAGTTCAAGGAAATTGGCCCCCGCTTCCCTCCTTGGCCCTAATCCTCCCCCACCATCCCTGCCTCCTTCCCAGCCCACCCACGTCACAGGAGGCTGGAGTCTTTGTCCTCCAGGGAGCTGCTCTCCAAGGCCCCGTAGCCATTGAGTTTCTTCATCCGGAGGTGGGCTGGGATGGGGAGGAAAGAGCGGCGAGTGGCAAAGATGCGGCTGATCTCCATGAAGGTTCTGCTCTTGGTCTCGGGGATCACGAGGTAGACATACAGGGCCACCAGCAGGCAGACACCACAGAAAACCAGGAAGCAAAAGGCACCCACTGACATCTGGGGACAACAAGAGAGCAGGGATGGGGCAGGGAGCCGGGCACCCCCAAGCTGGGCATGGCAGGAGGCAGTGTCCCCTCCCATCACCCCTCCCGGGGCTGGTTGTCCAGCACTGAGCTGAGCCAAGAGCACGGGCACCCCCCGGGTTAAGCCTGGCTTGGCACCCTGTCCTGGGGGAGCAGCAGGGATGCGTCCATCCCCTCCTCCTTCCATGGCCCCTCCGGACCAGTACCTGCAAGAAGGGGAAGATGAAGCCAATGGTGAAGTTGCAGAGCCAGTTGAGGGACCCCCCCACAATGTAGGCAGCCGGGCGGTGGGACTGAGTGAAGAGCTCCGCTGTCATCAGGAAGGGGACGCCGGCTGCGGAGGGAAGGGACATGCTGAGGATATGGGGGACAGGGTCCCTCTGGCACCCCTGGCGTTGGCAGGTCCTGCACATCTCAGTCCTTTGGTCAAAGGGCTGGAGCACAGCAAGACCCATGGGTCGGAGTGGTGATGGTGGGAGGGCTGGAGGAGCTGGGGAGCAGAGGACCAGTGCCTCCCTTTGGGATCAGTCTCGGTGGGTGGTGATGTCCCCTCCTGACACACCACAGTTGCACCTTGCTGGGTGTCCAGGTCAGTTTCACAGGTTACTTGATTGGAAAGTTTCAGACCAAGTCAAATCTGAGGACCATCTGGATGCTCATTTTGCAGTAATCTGCCCACATGCTGATATATTAAATCTCATGTAGATCATGGCGTAGAGAAACATGTTCCTGGCACCCTCCATGGCGCCCTTCCCATCCTCCCTTGCTCAAAATGGCTCAGAAAATTTACTTCTATTGATCAGCTTCTATTGATGCTGAGGCTGATTCAGGCATGAAAGAAGCAGCCACATTTCCGAGCAGCAGAATTCCTTGCAGGACACACAAACACCATTTTCCAACCTGCTTTTCCCATGTTCAATTTAGAAAAACAGAATGACTGAAAATGACTTCCCAAGCTAACCTGGCCACTAAAACTGGACACAGGGCCTGGCTGCTTCTCAGTAGGGCTCAATCTATCACTGAGCCAGCAGCCTTGGATCCTAGGACTCTCCCTTTGCTGGAGGGCAGGATCCAAGGCCCAGCACACATCCCAGGGCACATGGGGACCTCCCAGGGAGCTGTATTTGATGTAGTGACACACCTGAGGTCCTACTGCCCGGGACAGGGCTGACTGGGACCTCTTTATAAGAGATGCTCCAAGGGAAAAGAGAAACCAAACCCAAGTGCTAGGAAGTGAGGGAGGAGCCGAGCCCCTCACGGACTCTTACTCACAGCTCGCCCAGAATAGAGATATATATTTTTTGGTTTTAAAACTCCTATTCATCATTGTTTGTGAACAATGAGCCATTAAAATCCTAATTAAAGATGTAATTACAGTGAATAAAGTCTGGGCTGAGGATGAATTATAGATCTGTTAACAGCTCTGCTAATACATCAACTGGGTAAACCGGTCCAGGTTTCACTGCTCGCTGTTCAAGCCTGGTGCTCAGTTAGGGGCAGGATGATGCTCCCTGTGATAGCCACACTGTGATGGGAGCGGGTGACAACTCCAGCGGGCCTGGGGAAGGCTGCCAGGGTTTTCTCCCTGTTTGCCCCAGGAGCAGGGATGAAGAGGAGGAGGTGGAGTGTGCCCCAGTCATGTGTGGGGCTGGAGGGGCTTGTGGCGGGGTCTTGCTTGTAGGGTGCAGTGTGAAAAACCAGGGCCTGGCTGCAGGGAAGGGGCCAAGGAGCTGGTCCTGCCTGCCTGCAAACCCCGCTGCTCCCTGCTTCCCTGGGACCCCCATTTCCACTGCCCACCCCTCCCATTCCCACTGGCCTCAGACCTACCTGGTCCCATGCAGAAGCCAGCGATGGTGCCAATCACACAGACAACTCCGACATAGCACATCCAGGGCAGGGTGGTCTGCGAGGAGACACAGAGCTGGGAGTGCTACAGGTGTGGTGGCCCTGAGCTTCATGCCCAGGGTCCCTGGGGTAGAGCTTCACTACTCCAGCTTGACAGTGGCCCTTGGAGATGGTGGCCATGCACCCATGGGGTAGACGCAGGCAAGCAGTGGGTGGCTTGGGGCAAAGCTGGCGAGGGTCAGCCTCAGCACAGCTCAGTGATGCTGAGGTGTCCCCAGCGTTGTGGGAGCATCCCCCAGGAGCAGGCAGCAGAGGAAGGGCCCTGCAGAACTCTCCACCTCCCCTGGCACCTTCCTGGGTACCACTATTTCTGCAGCAAAGCTACCACAAATGGCAGGATCTTCCCCATGTGGATTTGAGGTTTCTTCTTTGTTGCTTTTTTCTCCAACCTTTCTTTAACTTTGAAGGGAAAACATTGCTTGGAACCAGTGCACCCCTCATTTCCATGCAGGCTCCCTCCCCTGGGCTGATACCCATCCCTTCATCACCCATCATTATGGCACTAGGGCTCCAGCCCGAGCTTGGCCTGGGGAGGGGTGGCTGCAGACCCTACCTGCAGCAGCAGGGAGACGGTGATGCCAGCCAAGCAGATGCCCATGGCACAGAAGCCGGTGATGAGGAGGGGCCGCCGGCCCAGCTTCTCAATGGTGAAACACTGCCAAGGGAGAGCAGAGACTGATGGGGCGGTGGGGACCTCCCCACCAAGACAGGGGCACCCCAGGTCCAGCTGAAGGTGTGAGGATGCTCTCAGTGGTATCTAGGGCTTGGGGTACCCCGAGCTCAGGGCACAGGGCTGGGGCCAGGGCATGAGAAGAGCGAGGACTCTTTACAGGCTGCTGAAGGAAGCTGTGAATGCTCCATCCCTGGCAGTGTTCAAGGCCAGGCTGGACAGGGTCTTGAGCAACCTGGTCTAGTGGAAGGTGTCCCTGCCCATGGCATGGGGTTGGAACTGGATGACCTTAAGGCCCTTTCCAACCCAAACCATTCTGTGATCCTATGACTCTGAGGTCCCTGTGTGAGCATGCACTGGGCAGCAGCAGGGTCCTGCAGAGCCCCATTAGAGTGCAGAGTCAGGGCTGGTTGGGGTGTCCCCGTGGTCACACTTGCACCGGTGCGGAGCAGAGGTGTTGGTGTGGGCAGGGCTGTGTGCGGGGCAGAGGAGCGAGGTGCAGGGCAGAGGAGCGGGGTGCGGGCAGCAGCGCGGCTGGAGCAGGCAGGGTATTGACAGCAGAACAAATGCCTCTAATTTTATACCCAATCTCGGCATGTCCGTCGGGGGCCATTTGCGGGGCTGCTCCTGAGCGATCTGGCTGCGCACCGAGAGGCTGCTGGGAGCTGGGGCAGCCCCACGGCCAGGGCAGGGGAGAAGGGGGCACCCTTCGGAGGGGCAGGGGGGAGACCTGGGAGCCCCGCTGTGCTGTGGGTTGAGCTGTAGGGAGGGGGGAGCAGCCCCTCTCAGCCCTGGTTTTCTGGGAGCAGGCACCCGCCATCCATCTCTGCAATTGTCAGGGAGCGGATTTAGTGCCGGGTGGCTCCGGCTGGCCCCAGGTGACACTTGCAGATGGGACAAGGGCCATAAATCTGCCTGGCCCAGTGCTAACTCTCCAGCTAAATAAGGCCTGGCTTGGGGGGGGCTGTGGCTGATAGCCTGGGGCCAGGCCGGTGTTTGTCTGGGGGGGCAGATGGGGACATGTGGCTCTGCTAACAGTGACAATGAAATCAGGAGCCAGAAGGAGCCACTTAACCCCCTCCATCACCTCCAACCTGCTCCTTGCCTGGTGTCTCTCCTGCAAGCTCCCTGCTACCCACTTACCTCAAAATTCTCCCATCCCGTCTGGATGCGATCCCACAAATTGAGCCCCTCTCATTCCATCTTTCTACGTCATTTTCCTGCCAAACCCTTTGCCCCCCAGCAAAGGAGCTGTGCTGTGGCACAATTGGCATTTGGGGTCCGTTCACACCACCCCCCATCTGATGGTCCTGAGAACTGGCAACAAGGGTCTGGCACTGAGGAGCTGTGTCCATCTATCCGTCCATCACTCACCCCGATCAGCCCAGCAACAACTTCAGTGGTGCCGGTGCCCACAGTGGCGTAGGGGATCTGGGATACTGGGATCCCGGCGTTCTCGAAGATGGTGTTGGTGTAAAACCAGATCTGCCAAGGAGGGGAATCGGTGTGAGCTGGGGGGACGGAGCCACGGGGTGCTTGAGATGAGCTGCTCAGGCCCTGCAGAGCCCGGTGCTGGGGTGAGGACCCTGCAGGGCTTACAGCATCTATCCCCGAGAGCTGCATGCCGGCGTTCACCACCACCACTGACAGCGTCTGCCAGCGCACAGAGCGGTCCCACAGCAGCTGCCACACAGAGACTATCTCCACAGAGGAGAGCGACTGCTGCTCCGCCTTCATCTCCTCGATCACATCCTGCACATCCGGTGTCCCCAGGAACCGGCACAGCGCTGCGGGGAGAGCAGGGGTCACAGCCATGGTGCTCACAGGTACAGCACGTGGGAGGGGAAAGGGCTTGGGTCTGCCTTGGCTCAACCTCCCCACGGGACCTCCCTGACCCATGGGGCTGGGCATCCGTAGGAACTGAGGAGATGCCTCACACCACAGTGATGGGTACCATGGAAATGCTGTGGTGCAACGGGGTGGGACAGAAAGGCTGACCCTTCCGGTGAGCTCTCCGGTCTGGATGTAGAAGGATGCTATGAGGATGCAGCGTGGTCTTGGAGACCTTGGACCAGCACTGGTCTCCCCCAGGACTCCTGCTCACCCCTGGTGGCGCCGCAGACATCGTCCCTCTCTATCAGCAGGTACCGCGGGCTCTCCGGGAAGCAGTGCAGCAGCAGGAGCTGGAAGGAGGCAGGAATGACCACCACTGACAGGAAAAGGGGCCAGAACCTGTCCTGAGAGGAGTCAAAAGGGATGTGTCACAGGGAGGGCAGAGCAGGGTGCAGCCCACGTGGCTGGGGCACTGTGCTCACCTCACCCAGCAGCTCCGGGAGGCCCAGGACCTGAGCAGAAAAAACCCCCAGGCAGATGAAGATGCTGGGCACGAGCCCCAGGAAACCCCGCAGGTTCTTGGGGGCGATTTCACCCAGGTAGAGGGGCACCACGCTGAGACAGACACCTGGAGGGACAGGAGGGACTGAGGTGGAAGGGGCACTGGGGAGAAGGGTGCTGGTGCCTAGCCAGGCTCTTGGTGCATCTCCTCCCATGCCCAGCATCATCCACGCCTCCCCTCCACCAGGGAGGTGGCCTTGTCTGCCCCATGGAGTTGTGCACAGCAGAGCCTGTGGCCATGGGGAATAGAAAGTCTTCTGCAGCTGCCTGGGAATGGGTTGTAGGGCACAGAGCCGTGAGGAAGGGGTTGTGCACAGTCCCACAGCCCAGGCAGCACCTACCTGAGTGGATCCCTGTGATGCAGCGGCCGATGATCACCATCTCAGGGGACCCCAGCTCCCGGCTGAAGCCCATGAAGCCACCAGCCAGGAGGACGAGGAGAGAGCTGCGGCTCAGTGCACCATTCCTAGTGGGCACAAGCAGCAGGGCAGCCCCTCCAGCCCCATCCCATCCCGTCCCTCGACCACACTGTCCCATGTCACCCCCTTACCTGCCATAGCGCTCCACCAGCACCCCCACCAGCAGGGAGCCCACCAGCCCACCCAGGGAGAAGGTGGAGACAGTCAGGGAGTAGAGGAGGGTCAGGGGGCCAGGGGCCAGCCCGTGCCCGTACCTCTGGGACCATGTGGTGTTGTAGAAAGCCTTTATGTGCTGCAGGGCAGAGAGATACAAAACAGGCACCAGATGTGTTGGGAGAAAGGGGAAGACAAGGGATGACAGCCCCCATAGGGAAAATGTCATGGGTTTAACAGCACTGTGGGAGATGCAGGGCAGGATGTGACTGGGGCTGACTGGGGTATGCTGGTCTGGTTGCTCAACCAGCCTCAGCACCAGAGGGGTTTAAGGACAACTTGGAGATGGCACAGGCAAAGCTGAAGCTAGAGGAAGGTGGTTGTGGGGAGCTCACATGTCCCTACCATGCCATTACCTTCCCCAGACCACTCCCCATGGTAGCCCAAGGGAAATGCCAGCACTTTGGTGTGGGGCTGCTGAGTAGCGGTCCCCCACCCTCTCCGGGAGGACACAGCGCCCTTCCCCTGCTCCCAAGAGGCTTCCTGTCCCTTACCACCGCCGGCGAGTTCACCACGGCCAGGTTGTAGCCATACAGCATGGAGGAGCCAAAGGACACCAGGAGGGTGACTGACAGCAGGGGGAAGGTGAGGTGCTGGGAGAGAGGAAGAGGGATCAGCACAAGGTCACTTGTGGCATAAGCTGCGCTGGGTCACTGCCCTTTTCCAGTAGGGATGTCCCTGGCCCAGAGCAAAGACCACAGCGTGATGGAGCCCTGTGCTGAGCACTGCTCCATGCCACTGCCCAGCACCAAGCCCAGATCATCTGGCTTTCCCGTGGCTGGTATCCTGGCTGCGGCATGAGGCTTTACCCTGGGGCTGGGAGCGGGCAGCGGGCAGAGAGGGGCAGGCAGAGGAGGAAGAGACACCCTTGTCCCCCTGTAGATGGGGACCCCCAAATGGCGGT
>JANHGB010048629.1:0-18674 GCA_026283785.1 Coracopsis vasa
CCATTTTTTATTTTTCACTTTTGAGAAGCATGTTTCCATACAGATAAGCATCATATTGGAAAATTCTCAACAAGCTCTTCTTGGATCTAAGACATACATTTTGCAATAATAACAAATGATAGAGTACCAGCTTATTGCTGTGCACCAATTCTGGCTTGGTTGAAACCTTAATCTTTATGAAGAAGACTGAAGAATCTAGACTCGATTTCTCCATGCTTGATTTCCACAACATTTATGAAGAGCACTAAACTGAAAAAGAATAAGAAACAGAGTGCCTACTCTAGACATCTGTGTTAAACACTACAGCACCTACAAAGAGATACTTAGCCCCATCATTAACTAATTAATTAATTAATCAATTAATCCAAAATTAGCATCTCCAGACAGTGACTGAAGAGATTTGGGTATCTCCAAAGAGAGACTCAAAAGCGTAGTGCCGAGTGGGGAGTTTAATAATGTGGTCAGTAAGAAATAGCAAGAGGGAGAGTATCTGCTGTTTGTCTGAGGACATTTGGTGTCCGATTTCAGGCTACTTCAGCTAAATGCTTCCACCTAGAGTGAACCTAGACCTGAAGGCCTCCTCTAAGCACTCAGCAGTGGTGAGATATAAGGATCATGAGCTTGAAGTGGGAAATCTGCCAAGTACCTTCACTTTCTGATGACTCTTCACAGGCACCTGTTCCTTTAGGGCACAAAAAGATCAGAAAAACATACTTTTAAGATTAAGCTGCTTCTTCTAATGGAAGGATTATAATATGTGGTTTTCTGAAATTTATAGGAATGTGTTCAGTGAAGCAGTAGACTTTCTTCCTATTTACTGTGGGCTTGTGCTTCCTAGGATACCCTTGGCTTAATATCAACTATCCGTCACTGAGAAAAACATTACGACTTTAAAGTCTCTCCACCTACTTATTCAAGAGCACCACATGCATGTGAGCTATCTAGTTCAGCTTCACTGTTGAAGGGTATGTCTCTGCTGTCTGTGGAGGTGCAGCTACAGAAAAGACAGCTACAACCTAGCAAGCACCATATAAATAGCAGAGTTTTGAGTGAAGCTACTCAGTGTACACAACTTCCATGGACTCTATCTACTCTGGTAGGTAATCTGTGCTGAAATCCTTTCTAAAGTGATGTGTGTGAGTTACCATGGCTATGGCAGCGGCAGGGCAGCCATGCTGGAATAGTATTACCAATCCCACCAACAGCACTGTCCCATCCAGAGATACCTCATGTGCATGGATTCACTGGAGACACTATAATAATGATCTTCCACTTTTCTTTCTACATATACCCTCAGTCTTTCTGGTGGATATCAAAATGCATAAGTAATGGTATGCTATCAAAGAAAGTTTTAATTTGTACCAAAGGTATGGAAGAAAGTTATGCAGTGGAGCATACCACTCACATTCCTCTCAGATGTTTAAACACTCTGTTGAAGAAGACAGGGTAACTTGCATGTTTTCTGTGAGCCACCCTAGCTTGTCAGTGCTTATTAAAAATGACTCCTTTTTCCTTGGGGAAGATGTGAAAGAGTTGGACATTCTTCTCATGATACACTGAGAAAACAAAGTGTCTCTTGTATGTTTATTTCAGAAATGTGAGTACCTTCATGCAAGCCATCTTGTGATGCCATAGCTGATGCAAGATACAATGAACAAAATGTTAAGACCTCTGGTGAGGGAGAGGGAGATATTCTTCTGAGTAAACATCACCATAAATGTAGTTACTTTTGATGAACCTTATTTTCATTGATGAGAATAATAACTATGATGTCACAAATCATCTTATCCTGAAGACACCTAAAACCATTAAAAATAATCTCTCCCTGAAAATGCCTATTTCTCTCTATAGAGCATAAAGGCATCCTACAGTGACTATAATCCCTAAATGCTTACCACATAAATGTCTAAAGCTAGATGGAGAGAAGCTCTGTCTTAGCTCAGGTCAGCTAGCCAGAACTGCAAGTAGCACTTTGACACCCTCCCATGACTTTGTACAACTCTCTTCTCTTCTCACTGGCTCTTTGAGTGTCCGCAGATATTTTCTTTAGTCAAATCAAAAAAGGAGCTTTCCTATAGCCCTTCATAATTACATCTTTGCTTATCAGCTCATCATGAGGTAACATAAAAGTATCATCTTTATTTGCTTGACCATTCATGAAATTGTGAAAGGACACAGTTGTACTTTATTATTATATTACCCTCAGGAGCAGGAAGGACTACCTCATATACAGACCCTGCTACCTGTGCTGCTGTCAATCACACATTGGGTGAGACAGGACTCATGGTCTTCTAACACTCAAGCTATTTCTTCTTAAACATTTATACATCACATCAGCTTGTTAACATACTGTTGTAAAGCATTAGGTAAGAATCTATATAATAACAAATACTTTGTTTCAGACACCTTGATTAAAATTTGTTTGATCATATTGATTACATTCCTAGTGAAAAGTGACAGCATGGTCGAATTATATGCAACATATTGTGTCAGATTCCCTGTGCAATGGAAATTACAGAAAAAAAATCTGGATAACTTGCATTTTTCCCTATGTAGCTTCTTAAATGTATTTCATCTAATCAGAATATTATACCTCACAATCCTGAAATAAACATTATAGGCTAATCTACTCTTTTCTCTTATAGAAATGCAAGAGGATGAAGTGTACAAGCAGGGATCTAACAGGCTCCAGCCAGCTATTCTGCCTCAGGAGAATAGCAGCAGTGTCTGTCCCTTAGAGGACTGACACCCCCCTGCTCAGCTCCACCACAGCCTCCACCGAGGTCACGAGCTGTGAGCTGAGCTCTGGCCACATGCAGGTGAAGCATTTGTATTACCCAGCTCCCCTCCCCAGCATCACAGCTATCCCTGGTCATATCCTTTTCTTATATTAGGTCTGTAATTCCCATAATTTGACAGACAGTTTTGTGGCTATATGCAGCATCATCACCTCTTCCCACCCTCCAGCAGTTCACTGTATTCTAGCTCCAGGCTTCCTCAGCCCGTGGTTACCCTTAGTCCCAATAGCGTTTTCTCTCTCTGTGCCTTCCCTCCCTCTTGCTGTTTCTTACTCAGCGAGCACAAAATATGACAGCTTTACTTGTCCACCAAGAACTAATTCTGCTTGTCCTGGACAAGGAGATTTTTTTCCCATCTTGCTCTTGTCTCCACATATGGTAAATACTTGCATAATATATTGAGTATGTCAGGAAATTTCAAAAGATTTGGTTCAATGCCTTTTGTATATGCACCTGAAAAGCATGGCTGTTTGTGAAAACTTACTCCAAACAGTGTGATTCTTGAGTTAATGGGCTGGAAATCTTATGAGAACAGGTTGCCTCACAGTACAAGATTTCTCATAGTTTTTGCTTCTGTTGTTGGAATGGGAGTACAATGAAAATAATCTCTTGTACTATTTTGACACTTCCTTTCAGTGTTCCAGGACAAGGGGGAGAAGAAAGTTACTCAGACTTTTCTGAGCCTTACAAGAGCATCAGTCAGCTTAAACTTCCTTCAGGTTGCAGGTGAGAACTCAGGAAGGGAGATTACACCATCCAAGCCAATTCAGCTGTTCTTTTATAGCAGTGTTTACCCACTTTATTGATATGCATCAGGTATTGGTAAAATAATGCACTACATACTCTGACTGACTGGCTAATAGGAATCTGTCAAACTATGAATGCTATAACAGTCACATAATAATAACACAGCACTACAGAAGGTAATAAATTATATATTTGCCACCATCCTTCACGTATTCTGTATGGATCATGGAGTTATGGTTATTGGTTGCAGTGTGTATTACCAGGTCCCAGGGTCACCAGAACAGAGTTAAATTATGTAAGAGAGTAAGTAAAATGATGATCTATGTTCAAAAACAACACTAGCCTTGGTACCTATTTACTTCAAGCAGTATGTTTATATACTGAGTGTGAATAATCAGGTTCCCTGAAAAAGGAGAGAAAATTGACAATGCCAGAGGCAGAACAGTGCTTTCCATTTATCAAGAATTTTGGAATGAAAACTTTATTTATTTGTGTAGATGCTGCAGGTTGTGGGGATCACTTGGAGTTGGCAAAGTTTCTCTCACAGATCTATGAGACTCTGTACCCAGCAGGGTGTTTATTTTCCTACCGAAGTTCAGCTGCGACCGTCATGTGGAAAGAAAGTATTCCAGTAGCTGCTGTGTGCCAATCTTAGATAACAACTGAGCCCAAGACCAAAGGCCATAATAATCCTCGCTTATTGTTACTGCTACTGCTCCTACTTGAGCAAAAGGAGCAATTTCTTTCCGTTTAGGCAATGCAGTATTTGTGCTTTAGTTTGAAGTATCATCCACTTACATTTTGTTCATGCATCCTTTCAACTCCATTCCGTCTCCACTTTTCAGTGTATTGCATATCCGCAGATTCGGCAGACCTCAAAGACAATGCTGATATATCATAACTTATACTCAAGGGACGCACGAGGGCGGAATAAATAGTGGCTCTGTACAGTCAGAGGCTGCTTCCAGATTCACAAGGGAAGGGCAAGGCAGTTCTGGATAGGGAAAAGCAAACATAATTATGCAAAACTGTATTGCTAAAAATTCCCAATTACATAAATCAATGATATTTTATGCTATACATGGATTTATGGACTATTCAGGATTGACTGATACAGCCGTCAGCCATGTACCGTCAGCAAGTTATGGATCTCATGGTGTCAGCAAAAAAATAAAAAACATAAGGGGGAGGGTGTTACTTTTACATCTGAGATGAAATTGTGTTGTGTTTTCAAAGCAGATGTCATCTCAGGGAAAATTATGCTTAGGTAAGAGTTTTCATGTAAATGATTTTCTGCTGGGCAATCTATCGTTGTTTGGATTTTTTTTTTAAGTATCTATACAAACCCAAAGGTTTCCAAGAGCAGCTATAATACTGGGGGAGAAAACAGGAAAGTGGAAGCAGCCTAGAACCCAAGTACCCCATCTTTAAGGATCCCTAACTCCAGATTTTGCTTGCTCTTTTACCTGTTTAAGAAACATTTAAACAGGTTAAACAAGTTATCTTCTCTAGCTCCTCCCCAACATAGGCATTGTGTCTAATTGCACCTCTAGAAACCGTCATCAAGGCTATGTGAAAGTAACTGGACTAACTGGGTGATAGCATCCGTTGTCTTTCTAGGCGTTCAGTTTGCTGTGTATCTATTACACAGTGTGCTTTTAACTCTCTCTGTTTCTGCCCTCCTGTGTGTAACGCTAGACACATCTCTGTACCAAATGCCAACCCAACTCACTTGTGTCCTCCCCCTGAAAACAATGAGGTGTTCAGGTGTAATTGTACAGAATTTGAACAATAATCCTGGCTTTCTCCTGAAAATGAACAGTAGTGCATGAAAGGTAATATACCCCTATTTTGCTGAGTGCAGGGCTCTGAAAGGTCACACTGAAAGAGAGAGACTGAATTGTTTGGAAAATAGCCAATTTGATTACAATGGGCAATTCTGAGCTTACAGTTTGCTTGTATCTATCCAGCCTAAAGTGACATCATTTGCAATAACAACTGTATTGCAGAAACGCCGTGGAAAAGACCACAAGCTCAATTTCTATTCTGCTGAAGTATCAGTAAGGGGACTTAAATATCGAAAACAAGATACAAGCTCAACCTGTTCAACACTGTCTGCAATACAGACATTCAAAGCAAGTTCAGAAACATTAAATTAATATTAACATATACCTGTTAAACTGTCACAATTAACAGCAGCTTGGGGGCGAAGTGAACATTCAAAGCTACTGTCCAGTTTTGAAGGATCATTTGAATTTTTACAAGTAAAAATTCAAACCAGACAGAATCCAAGGCATTACTTTGATCTTACTGTCTAGGTCTAAGTTCCACCACTCTCCTGGAACACGAAAGCTGTGAGCTTTCCTGTCAACTCAGCCTCCAGTGGCTGTTGTGACCAATTCAAATTCACACACAACACTGCCTCAGGTGATTCACAAATCCTCCTTGTCTTGCAAGAAATGATGGGCTTCAAAAATCTCAGCTTCTCATGGGCAGTCTCGTATGCAGACTGAAACACCATGTATATTCTCATGACAATACTATTGGTTTTGCCTATAATCCCCTGATGTGAAGCATTGTTGTTAGGACCACTATAGATAAATGAGGTTTCCCATGCTCTGTTTGTTCTGGACATACTTCAAAATCTTTCTATATTTGCCTAGGGTTTGGAGTCATCTGGCAAGTCTGACACACATCCACACAGGGTGCATGAGCTCAGCAGGTCTGACATCTTTCAGAAATATGGTAGCCCTAATTATAGGTTCTTTCAGATGGGTTGCCTACAGATTGAAGCTCCCTCTCCATTCCTTGCATATTTATAAGTATCTGATTAATGAATAACCATAGGTACTGCAATGGGAACTGCAATGGATTTGCAAATGACCTGAGAAATTTAGAGACCTGCTCTAAATCCCTTTGTTTCACTGTTATGGTCTATTTTTTCCGGGGGAAAAAGAATCTTAAAAAATAATAGTAATAAAAATAATCTTTCTTAGTACTTGATTTATGTAGGTACTTTCACCCAAACTACAGACACTGATGAAGGCTGTTTGTCACTCCAGTTTTCTGGTACCTGAGCATTTTCTCTTAGTTTCATTCTTTTTTTCTGCTGTGGGTGTCTTTGATGCTTTTCATGACAGATTCGCCTACCATAATTTCCAATGACAGTAAGACAATAAAGAGTAACATGAAGAATTTCCATCCAATGTTAAGGATTAGTGGCTTAGTTTTCAATTTTCAGTTCATTAAGAACTCCTTCTAGAATAATTCATTTTGTGATGCTCTGGAGTCTTTGGTCTAGTAAAAGGCACTGGATTTAAAGAAGACTTTTCATGTGGGTCATTTAAAAGCTGTCATAAAAATAACAAAAAGAAAAAATATACAGAATTGTTACAAATGGAAAGCAGACTGAGCTGCAATATTTCAGACTCTTTTTCAGTTATGGAGAGTTTTAATGCATATTTCCAGCATTTGAGCTTTTCTTTGCTACTGAAAACTGTAAGTTAAACATCACGCCATGGTTCTTCACAAAGGAGCTCAAGGGGTTTGTGGGGGAAACACAAACAATTCTACATCTTTAACTGCGTCACTAAATTTCTCTTTGTCATAAAGAAATGCAAACAAATTTACTTATTTGTAAGCTTTCTGAGAGATATCAAGACATTATTAGAAAGCACGGCTAGGCAGCAAATAGTTTTCATATCCATAAAGTTTTGACACTTCAGTTATTTTACCAGTCTCAAAAGTGGAATCTCATAGAATCAGAGTATAGTGTAGATGGCAAAGAACCTCTTTTTGCAAAATGAAACAAAAAAAAAGAGTTTGTTCAGTTGAAATGTTTCATTTGACCTAGTTTCTCCTTTCTCAGTTTTCTCCTCAGTACAAGAAAGGCAAGGAGCTACTAGAGAGGGTCCAGCAGAGAGCCACAAGCATAATAAGAGCTCTAGAGCATCTCTCTTACGAGGAAAGACTGAAGGAGCTGGGCCTGTTTAGCCTAGAGAAAAAAAGACTGAGAGGGGATCTCATTAATGCCTATAAATATTTAAAGAAGGGTGCCAGGAGGATGGTGCCAGACTCTTTTCAGTGGTGCCCAGTGGCAGGACGAGGAGCAGTGGCCATAAACTAAACCACAAGAAGTTTCACCTCAACATGAGGAAGAATTGCTTTATGTTGATGATGGCAGAGCACTGGAACAGGCTGCCCAGCGGGGCTGTGGAGTTCCTCTCTTTGGAGACATTCAAAACCCACCTGGACACATTCCTGTGTCACCTGCTGTAGATGGCCCTGGCTTGGCAGGGAGTTGGACTGGATGATCTCCAAAAGTCCCTTCCAACCATAACGATTCTTTGATTCTGTGATTCTATGCAAATTAAATTAAATTTCTAAAGAAATGATGCTTCTGACTGAAAGAAAAAAAAATCAATTTTTAAATTTTTTGTAAGTAGTAAAGTAGGTATTTCTTATTGCACGTGTGATTTATTAATAGATAATTCACTGAAATGAAACAGCTCATTTTCCAAAATTTTTTTAGCAAATCAGCATTTTTCACTGAAATAGATAACAAGGAATTCCTATCCAACCACTCAGAAGAATGTGCCTCTACAGGTGAGTTTTATCACCTACAACTTACCTTCATGTGTGTTTTAGGAAACCCTTCCACTACCTTTTTACCTAAGATACTAGTGGAGCTTATGAATTTCTTTGTTGACTCTTTCAAATAGTTAGAATTATCCAAACACACCCAGAAATTATTATTCCCCACAAATCATCTTTTTGAAATATCACAAGAAGTAATGGGGAATCTCCTGATTGTAGGAGTGACATCCTCTGAATGTGTGAAGTTGTATTTGTGTAGACAAAAAAAACAAAATAAAAAAATCCCAAATTCCACCATCAGCTAACTAAAACTGTTATCGCAGCTGAACTGTTCCCATATAAATGTCAAGTGGTATCACAGTTCATCTGCTCTCTAACTCACCCACAGCACATTGTATTTCTAATGCAGAAAACATATTGCATTTTCAATCTTAAATAAAAGAAAGGAGGGCAGAAGAATAAAACCAGCTTCTTTTCCTCCTTTTTTGTAAGTAACCTTGAATGAGAGCTGTGCAGTTTATGCCTCTGGATCTCATCAAGAATATATGTCATTTCTCTAAGTAAGCATCATATATCTCAATAGTAGGGTCAGTTACCCACCCTTACCCCCTCACAGTAGCTGATCTATCAAGTTAAATCACAAGCTTTTCAATATGAGTGTCAATGTAGATCTGGCATTAAAAAACTAACCCACAGTGGGGCAGAAGAACAGTAAACAATGCAGAAAAAAATTTAACTGTTTAAGCTCTCAAAAATCCAGAGAGGTTGTTGTGCAGCCTATGCTCTACTGCAGAGCATATTTTAGTTCAACTCTTTGGAATGCATGGACAATTTTCCATGAACTCATCTTCCCTTGCTTTTTCACACCTCTTGAACTACATGTTGCCTTTCTTTTTCTTCTGCAAGATCTTTACTGCTCCAGCTTCCATATAACCTCTTCCTCTATGACAGACACCATTACCTGCCATAGTCATTTTTTTCCCCAAATTAAATAAGCTTAAAATACATTTCACAGAGGCCTTTTAAAACCCCAACATCTGCTAAAACAGAGAAAGCTTGTAGACTTAATAAGACTTAAGCTAATATTTTACTTAATCAGGAGTTTTTCTCTTGGATGCTTTTTCCAAAATTCAATGTTAATTTTTTTTAATGGGAACAAACGTACAAGTTTCAAGTGGCATAGAATTTTTAGTCAAAGCAAGAGAAAAGGAGAGCAAGGCTGCCTCCAGCCCAGTATTAGGTGATTCACATCTGTGTAATATAGTGTGGTTCACAGCCCCACTACAGTGACTCATGGCCGGTACAGGTTGCAATAGTTCCTGCAGAAGAGGCTGAGAACCAGCATGAGACACAGTGGGGCACAGCCAACACCACGACTTGTGGGACACTTCCCTGGGACTTAACTGGCCCTGAGGGACAGGAGAGAAGCAGCATAGCATGGCTGGGTCCCACAGGTCTCCATCCTCTTCTTCCCCCCACTCCGGATTTGACATAGCCTCATCTGTATGCCTGTGGGTACAGATCCAGGACTGTGGCATCCTCCAAACCTCGCTGGGTGTAACTCAAGAACAGCAAGTGACTCAGGCAAAAACAGGGCCAGGAGCACATTCTTAACCCAACAATATGGATGACCATGCACCAATATCCTAGCTCAGGCTCTGGCCTTTTCCATCAGCTGGTGAGGATGAGGTCATTTCTCTGATCCAGGCATCCTGGTCCTTACATACTGCATGGTGGGTCACCCTAGACAGAAAGGGGTTCCCAGGTGTACCTTTATTAGGTGCTTTCTGCGGAGCATCTCAAGGAACAGATACTATTTCCAAAGACTGTGTCTATGTGTAGCATCTCAGACTTTCGTTTCAAAATATCCTGACTTTATCACATTAAAAAGGAATGAGAGGGGATGTACATACACTTGAAAACTTTAAAGAAATCTTTTCTTGGTCATATTTAGTAATGTATCTGTGCACTGCAAAGCTCCTCCTCTTGTGCATTTAAAACCCAGCCTGGCTTTCTTCAAAGTCAGCACCTTCCTACTGACAGCAGCTAAAGACCACTGCACCGTAAAGCTGTGCCAAGCAGCAGTCTTACTTCAATACACGGCATATAAAATGCTACTGGCTTGGCAATAGAGATGACAACACTCAGTTCATCTCTCAGTTGCAGGATATCTCCCTACTCAGGAAGACGACAAAAGATGTGCTTACATAAAAGGTACATGAATGGAACAAAAATAAGATTATTATTTATTTCAGCCTGAAAAAGACTGGGGTTTACTCTAGGAAAAAAAACCCACTTTTTCCTCAAAAAAATGTTGAGTTTGCAGCTCTCACAGTGAAACCTTTACACCGTGAGCTCTACTGCTGCTCTGCAGGAGGGGCTTACTTTACCCCCTAGATTGTAAATGAAGTGAGATGTGATGGACAGTGCAGCCACAAAGAGTCCTGCAAGAGGGCAACAAGGAAAGAAAAGGACCTGAGAGCAAATACAATGAAGGGGCACATGCTTGGCCTGCTTGACATATTTCTTTAGATTAACAGTAAGTGTTCTACTGGGTTTAGTGTTTATGTCCCAAATGTTACCAGTTTTCCTATAAGTAATGCAGAGGTAAGTAATGCAGCATACACAGACATATGAGAGGAAATGCATTAGCTTTAGATGCCAGGCCTTCAATGGATGGTGGATTTTCCAGCTCAGGCTCCAGATATTGGTGGTCTGCAAGGATGGCTCTGGAGAACTCCCTCTGGTCTCACCAAACTGATCATTTTTCCTTCAGGCTCCTCCGTTTCAGGAAGGTGCTCTTTGGGAAGCAGACGTTCATAGCATGCTTGTTTCCAATTTATTAGTTAGAACTAAATAACTGGGCAAAAGTGTAATATGCATATAAACAAACACAATTAGAATAAAATGTGGAAGTGGCAAATTCATCTAATGATCAGGTTGATTAAATTACTTCACATAAACCAACAATTCCTTATAAGCACTGTGTAATGGTTTAGGAAGGCTGCAGCCTTATTTAGCTCTCAGCCTGGAAAATAACAGGGTTTTTATCAACTCTCAGTGCCAAGTGACATATTTAAGTTCCAGCCAAATAGCTGGTACAGGGAGTGTCAATCGCTCCCAGGCTGAAACTAGAGTTGAGAGTGCGGCTCTGCTGCCAGCTCCAAAAGCTCGTGCTGACTATTGGTTATCTAATGCCAGCCAACCTTTATTCTCACTGCCCTTTCCCCCTCAAAACTCCCAACAATGGATTACAGTAGATTACATTGGAGATATTTCAATATTTTAACATGACACTACTTCTTAAATTTAATATTCAGAAGATAAATTCAATGAAATAGCATGATTTATCATGATTCAGCTGTAGATAGTTATTGCAAAAATCATTCTTTACTCACTGTGCTCTGGGGATTTTTGCTCCACATATATGCTAGCCAACAGCTTGCATTTAAAAAGATGCAAGAACATTGAAGTAGATGTGATCCTTAACTGACAGAGATGGGAGAACAAACAGGTGATAAAGTAGAGACATAAAATCTTAGAGAAAGGTTAAGCCAGAAAAAAATATACACATAGAGATTTCTCACTTTAAAAAATGCATTTTGGGAGGTTAATTTTTACCTGCAGTAATACCTGCTTCGTGACAGAAATGGCCATGGGATATTTGTTTTGTGTTTGGGGTTTTTTTTGGACATCAGCTTCTTTTGAGATTCTTAGTGCTTTGTTTTTACCAAAATTCTTTTCCTACTGAAACTGGGATTGCAGCCACTGTGCAGGGTGTAATTTCTGAAAGTGTAAACCACACAGAAGACTGGACACAGCCATACATTACAGAGCAGAATCAGGTGCTACCCTCTGCATACTCCCTAGAACTGTGCTTTAGCTACATTAAACTCCCCAGTAGCAAAAAAATGAGTTTATATGAGAGAACTAGTGATATCCCATTCAACATGAACCTAGGAATCCAAAAGACAGTTGCAGAATCTTGGCAAATCACACTAGATTAACGTATTTTAATTGGTGCCTGAAATGTTCAGATCAATGTCTTTGGGCTTTTGGTGGCCCACTTTTTTCCCTTCAGACTGACAGAGGCCACAATACATGCAGTTTATCATTTCAAGGCATAAGAATTAGGCTTAGACTAATTGGAAGATTTGCCTGTTATTTAAATGAAACTTGTTTGCAGTTTCATCATCCATGTGGAATCCAGAAAAGCATCAGACTATCCCATCAATTTACTTAGAAAAGAATAAATGAATAAATAGGCTGACAATTTTCTCCCCTGGGACTCACACTGTCACTGCATTGTTTCTCTATTATTAATTACCTATGTAAAAATAATTCACTGTACAGCAGTATATACTCCACGCTGTAAATGACTGGATCAGGTGCCTTTCTGTTTGTCTTTTTGTGTGCATTTAAATCTCTAGGTGTCAGCAGGTGATGCTCTATGGTGCATTCACTGAGGGAAGAAAGTGAAAATCAAGTTGCAGACATCAAAGGGTTACAGCCTATAGTTTTTGGACACATGTAGTAATAGGGTTAGTTCTTTTCTATTTTGTATGAAAGGCTTATTTGCAACTGCTGCTCTGCTCCAGAGGTTTGGATTCAGACTGTCTTGCAAGCAGTTTGTGTGCAAGGCTGAGACGTAATATGCTAGCAGATGTCACTGACAGGTCAAGGAGTCCTTCAGATGCTGGAAGCCCACAGAGCCCCTAATGAAAAGGGGCAGAAAAGAAGCAAACACATTTCTTTGAGTCAGAGTGTTTTCACAAACCCTTTTCAAGTCTTTGTTTCTCATACAAAATTCTTGACAAAATTCAGTGGAAAAAAAAGTTAAGAATCTATTTTCAATATGCCAATACTCTGTAGGTTTACTGTACTGAACTAATAGAGAGAGAAGGAGAAGGACAGTTGGGAGGACTCGGGACTTTCCTCTTATTAAACCAGATTGTCATCCACCCTTCACCTGAGCACCAGAGGGACAGGTAAATTCATCTGCATTCATTGCACTATTAGGTCTATCCAAAATAAACATTTTTCTTACATGTCTTCTGAATAAATTTTTTAGGATCATTCAAATAACGCCACATTTCATTTGCGTCCTACAGACTTTGCCATGTGCCTTCTATCTCCACTGCTGCAATATCATTAATCCTTTAAAACCTGCAAAAACTATGTCAAAACATAAATTCAGTCTTCTCAGTCCTACATCCCAAAGGGGTCTCATAATTTCAGCTCCAGTTCTGTGTAATTTCAAAGCTACTTCACCGATTCTTCCAGGAAACAGCTCCTTCACAGACAAAATTTTTGAAAGGGTTCAGACATCCAGCCTCCCTGAAAACACTACCAGTAATCCAGGAGAAACACTCTGAGTATTCCTCCGAGAATGAGAGAAGTTATTCTTTCTTATAGCCCTCTCCTGTATTCTCTGCAAGAATGGTGCTGTCTTTAAAGCATACTTCAGACAAAGATGTGGCCTTCGGGAGCACAGCAGTAAAAATTTGTGTTCCCATTGGGTTTTTTGTATAGCACAGTGCACTTTTCAGCATCTTGTATATTATCTGCTCCTTGCATAAAGGAATTCTAAACTAAATTCCTTGTGGGAACTCCCTCCATATAATGCAAAACTTTAATTTGTGCCCTCTGCTTCTTGTATTTGACACAAATTCAAACTGTCTTGCGTAAACCATTCTTCCTATTCCCCCAAGAATTTCATAGAGCAAAATGATCTCACTTCTCAATCTCCTCTTTCAAAGAGTAGAGCCCTAATTTTTTGGTTTATTTGGGACAACTAGTGTCCCCCAATCCCTCCATTATTCTGCTTCTTCTTGCTGCATCATTTTCTATAGCTATAAAAATTCTTTAAAATAAGGTGATCATAAATTGGGATGATAGTGCAAGTATGGTCTCTGCAGTACTAAAGGGGGGTAATGTCTCAATACTTCTCAATACAAAACCCACAATGTAAAATTGGCAAGGATCTCTATAGATTTCTGCATATGTATGCAACTGTTTTAATCCTTCACCTTCAGATTTCTTCAGCTACCCATGAACTACATTTTCCTGAACTGCATTTCTGCATAGTATGATCTTTCAGAGCCTGGTCCTCTGTTTTGTCCAGCACCTCATTACCTTACTTATATCTAGGTCATTCATCTTCCCGTACACACATGTAGTTTCTTTGTACTGACAGCACTCCTTATTTCTGCATTATCTGCAAATATTTTTGCTTTGTAGTATTTTCATCTTCCTCAGGCCTCAAACAAGTAGTATGAATAAGAGGAACAAATCTAGTCCAATTCTCATCCATGTAATTCTCTGCTCTTTCGTTTAGATCACACCAAAGCAGTGTTATCTCTCTGTAGTCTATACTGAGACCACCCCTTAATCCACACAAACACATCACCCCCTTGCAGGAGGCTTGAAGTTTCAGTGGTGTGCAGTGCCATACTGCTGACCCCACACATCAGCCTTTTTGGGGTTTTTGCTGTTGCAAAAACATCATGAAACCTACATAAATGGAGATATAATTTATCTCCAGCTTTCTCTTGCCAGTTCTTTGTGCTCTTGCCTTAAAATAAAAATGTTATTAGCTTATTAAGACAGGACCATCTCTCTATTAACCCATATGCATCCCAACTGATCAAATTATATCTCAGTAAGAGCCCCTCAATTCTGCTTCTGATGAGTTTTAATAGCATTTTCTCCACCAGTGCTAGCCATATTGCTGTCTGCTTCTTTCTGCCATCTCTGACATGGCAAAGCAATGGCTCAGCACTAAGCAATCTATGATACATGAATACCTCTTCTCAAAACAACACAGCATGAGGATTTCAGAAATATTCAGAACAATGGCTCAATGATAAGAGATCCAGGGTACACATTACATGAATGCCACTTTTCAAAATGGCACAGCGGGAGGACTTCAGAAACACTTAGCTCCTCCTGCTCTTTGAGGATCAGTACAACATATCCTGTTGATAGAGCAACTCAGCCAAGAAGAGCTTCGTGTAAAGGAACTCTGAATTTTTAACAGGTTCTTTTACACATGCACACCACTGAAACTTCCAGCTTGCTGCAAGTATTTTCCACTCATAATCTCAGTTCATAAAACCCTATAAGAAATCTCTTTCAAAGTTTGCTACTTTTCTTCTTTATGCCGGGAGCATGCTCACAAAGTACTTCTTGTATGAGGATATTTTGAAGCAGTGAGGGATATGATACACATTCCCATACAGTGCAAAGAAGTTTCATAGCATGCAAAAAACGGCAAAACCAAAACCCTCCCATATCCATTCTGGAGCAAAACTGGGACAACAAACAAAATCTCTGGCAAGGCTCTCCTGGTCTTGCAGTGGTTTTTACTGAGTCGTTCTGCCTAGCTGCACAGGAAATCTGTGCAGACCTCCAAATATGTAGTCCTGCCATCCTTAAAAGTGAAGCATAATGAGTCGTTGTCCATCCTGGTATAACTGTTGGGGCAGTAGATTGTACCTCTGAGTGAGGCCTGTGAGTTTAGCTTGTGTATTCTGATTCCTGGGGAAAGGTGTCTGAGCCATCTCAAAATACAACAAGGCCTTGACTTGGTGGAAGAAACATTAATGATGGGGAGTTTGTAACTCAGTTGCAATGCCCACATTCTCTTTGTATGACCAGTATTTCCCTCCAACTGCGAACTGGTCCCCCAGTCTGTTGAAAACTATATGATGTGGTTTGCAGTAACTTGTAGTCAACATGCTTCAAGGGTGTTTCTTATTGAGCACAATACTGCTTTGACTGGCCTGCTCTTGCTTGCTATCTTCTCTTCTTTTGCTGTACTGCTCCCCAAGAGCCAGGAATAGCTTAAAAAAAAAGGCACACCTGAGTAGGGTAATTTCCTCAGGCTAAATACGTTCAGGATGAGTCCCTGAACAACACAGGCTGATTAAAACTCCCCTAAGAATATTGTGTGAAGTGACTAATTCAGAGAGTTTCCCAATGATTACAAGGCCAGGGTCCCGTATCTGAAACATGCCCCTACTTTTATCTATCCATCACAGGGGGTTTTGTCTCTGACTATTGCTTTCTCTGTGTAGGTTTTATATTTTCCTAGCACTAATAGCAGCAATGTCTGCACAGTTGTATTTAAAGTTGTATCAAAGATACCCAATAATGAGAGCACACTTACAGAGAATTTCAAAGTCATCTGTAAAATATAATTTGGGGCTGAAACTCAGCAAGTGAAATCTCATCCCAGAAGCAAATTCTTTTGTAACATTTAAGGGGATTGAGGGTGAGGGGGGAGAGGGAAGAGAGAAAATTACTGCAAAGGTGAACAAAAAAGTGCTTTGTGGGGAAGTGAAGAGACTTCCTTCAAAGAGCTTAGAATCCCAAATATTGAAAAGAATATGTGTGCAGACTTAAATGTGACAGACATTTTTCCCTTTGAAAGTCAGTTCCTGCTTAAGTTCACATTGAGTGTCAAGTGTTCGCCCTTCAAATGAGGCTGAATACTTATTTTTGAAGGCCTGCTCTTCACCCTAAGCACTGACTTTAGCTCATAATTAGTTAATTGTGTGCAAACTCCCACCTATTAAATAAACCCATAAGTGGGCTCTGAGCAGAGAGTCATGTGGTAGTTTTCTCAATTTCCACCTCTTTTGGAGCACTCCTGCATGAGGCTAGAGTATCTGATTTATCGAAGGGTTCTGATCAAGAAGCTCATGCTGGACTGGTGTGGACAATTAAGAAATGTGAATCTCTTCCCACTGTCATTTCCGAGGGGAAAAAATTAAAGGCACTACAATTCTTCTCCCTAGATTCCTTCTAATAGTTCAAAAGAAGACTGATGACACAGTACTTGTGTGCACCAAATATGACCCTAACAAAACCACGGTAATTACCATGAACCTGTAAGTCCTTTCCCTTACTTTTAAAGCCATGGTTTATCAAAGAGAAACAAACCAAAAAGTGTAAGCCAGGATAATAATAAGAAGAAATAGAAATGCGAAGCTAAGTACTCAGCAAAGCTATACCAAGATACAGATGAACAGATAGCTACCAAGGGCTTTTACATTTTCTGTGATGGATTGACTGGAAGAAGGGAAGGCAGCAAGGGTGCATCAGTCAACAGCAGCAGCAGATGACTAAACAGTGTTGGCCAAGTAGTTAACAAGACCATACTTCCCATGCAGAGTGGTGTATAGCAGAAGGCCCTCAGCAGGAGGTACTCTACGAGCAGAGACACGGGCAGCAGGGAGGCAGATGGCTGTACACAGCCATGCCCACAGCAGGAGAACAGAAGCAGCCCTACCTGTGCTTGCCTGAGAGCAGCACTTGCTATGATTTAGCAGAGCAGTGATTTCTCCGCCCTTTGCTTCCTGCAAGTGCCAAGCATATTGTTACAGCTGTCCTGCACATGGAGGCAAAACAGGGAAAAGATTGCTTTCCCCAACAGGACCCTTCTCCCATGAAAAAATACAAAAACAAACAAACAAACAAAAACCCCAGAACCAAACAAACAAACAACAAAAAAACCCCAGAAACAACATAATAAATCCACTGGACAGACTTCCCATCAATATCGACAAAAAGAGAGCAAACTCCTGAATAGGACCATTCCAGCCATCTCAAATGCACTTCCATGCACCTTCCAGTTTAGGATTAGAGCAAGGCACCATTGCTGCGACGAATGGCAGCACTTACCAACTCCTGGCAGCAATAGCGCTGCGATGAGCTGAATCAGGCAGCAGGCAAACCCTGCCTCTTCCCCACGGAGCTGCACTCCCTTACAGCTGCCAAAACCCTTTCCACATGCAGGGAATTAAGTTTCACCGATGCCTGTGAGTTCAGTATTGCATCTATTCTGAGAAATTGATTATATCCAGGCTGAGGAGAGCAAGGCAAAAACATACCAGAAGATGTGCCCAAGGTCACATCTCTAATCTATTGGAGAGCTTGGAATGGAGGAGAGATAGATCTGCTGGCTCCTACTCCTTTTGATTAATATCCAAACCAACATGTCCTCTCTTCCGCCCTGGTCTAAATCCAACTTAATTAAACTAACTTTGGGTGTGAACATTATTAAATGAGTTGAAACCTGGCTAATATCAGATTAACTTACGCCTGCAAACGTAGAACCACCAGTCAAACTGCCATAACCCGTTTTTAAACAAAAATACACAAATCCCCACAGTGGTCCCACCAGCCTGGCTGGTTTGGTGTAGAATCACACCTCTGTAGACCAACACTTTGGCAGTGCTAAGAAAAGCTGTGCGTGGCACACAAGGAGGGAAGAAAAGAAAAGTCAGGCTATGCCTAGCAAAGCAGAACTAATACAAGAGGATGTAACTGGCAGCTCTAAATTTTCAGTTGAAGCAGTGATCTCTGCAAAATATGTAATATTGCAGCTGTAATTATTAGGAATTGGGATTATCTATTCAAACAGCTGAGTAGCCTAGGGAAGTAAGCCATGGAGGGAAACACAGAGTCTCTAATTAAACCAGCTGACCTGGTTGGAAAAAACAGACAAACTATGGCTCTCATAAGTCC
>JANHGB010048629.1:20618-32400 GCA_026283785.1 Coracopsis vasa
GGTGAAACGATTTACCACAAACCTTCTGCCAGGGAGGAGGAAGAGAATGCTCCAGTAGCAGAGAGACACTGGGAACAAGCCATTGCTTTAGCCCGTCTAAAAAGATGTGTATTTCTAAAGAGTTAAAAGAGAGTGAAGACCCACTGCATCTTAAAATAAATAGAGAAATCTACAGATACATCTACATACACACAGAACAGTACTGCACATTTATGAACTTGGTCACCAGCGGCAGAAATGACACAGCATCTGTTTTGAAACCAGTGGCAATGGGAAAGCTAGACAAGTCTAACATTCGGTTCAGAAATGGTCCCTTCACTTTTGCAATGAGCTAAATACATTAAACAGTAAAGGGTTAAAGGAATTATAGAACTGTATAGCTTGCTAGGCTGGTTACAGCTAACCCATATACACAATATTGGGGGCCTACCCTTGCTTCCCACTTTGAAACCTGACCTCACAAGTCATGCTTCTGGGTTTCAGTGCTTTAGACATTGTTAGAGCAAGCCAAAGTTTTATCTGAAACTATTTAACATGAAAAATTACTCTTTCCCCAAAAATAAATCATTTCTTGTACCTCTTTCATTCTATAATTTTTTTATGTTTGTCAAGTAAAAGATTTTTTCTGCTTTCCAGCTTTGGGACTTCTTTATTCCTTTTTTTCTCTCCATTTTTAATCTATAGGAGCAAGGAAAATTGGCAGATAAAATTAACATTTAAAAATGCTTAAAAGTGGGTGAGAAAAACAACTAATGAACATTCAAAAGCTAAAACAAACCAGTTTTCATTTTCTCTGCACATAATTTTAAGAAGCTGACTTACATATACATATATATATATGCTATACACATTACCTTTTTCTGGCAGCTCTGATCACAGTATGCGTTCTCCAGACTAGAAAAGCATTAAACCAGAGTTTCACTACAAAGCTTGTAACTGAGGACAGAGTGTGAGCTGTATGTTTCATAGCAATCCCACTGAGAGAATTATTTTTCTCCATTCTGAACAAAAAAGATATAGTCCATATGTCCACTGCAAACGTATGTATCTTTGTGTAGGCAATGAAAATAAATATATATTATTATTTGCTTGTTTCATTTCTCTTTCAGAATTTAGTGTCAGAGGACTAGGAATAGCAGAAAAATAATAAAAGATGCAAAATGAGCTCAGGATCTCAAAATACTTTACAGAAGGGCATCAGAATAACTTGGTCTCCTCTACAGATGAAGCTGTTGAAGCACAAAGAAAAGCAGTGCACTGGAGTTAGTGACAGAGCAGGGAATACTATCTATGTTTCACAATTCCTGCAATTACTTGCCATCTATAAAACCTTCACAGACACGGTGTTCAGGAGAGGGTGAAAGAAGCATCCTTTGGCATTTTTCCTATACGGCCAGGTATGAAAAGAAATTATGTCTCCTGGAAACTGCTTCCACTGGAAGAAGCCTTTCCAAGTTGGAAGGAACAAAATATGATTGGGAATTTCAGCCAGAACACGAATAGTCAACAAATCCAACACTGTTACAGACTTGGGTAACATTTTGCTGGCACTTGGAGTACATGACAAGTCCCCAGTGCTCATCTACCAAGACGTCAGTGCTGCAGTCAGATCCCCAAATAAGAAGAGGCACAGGTTTGCCCAAGAGCTAGAAAACTGACTATGATCCAAAATGATTTTCCAGGGTGGGGTTGGGTGACTTTGGCATGACACTTCACATCTTGCAGCTCCAATTCCACACAGAAAAGCTGCGGAGGATAATAATACTCATGTTAGTGAGAAATACTTTGCAATTTCCCAAAGCCAAGCCCAGCAGGAGAGCCAGGTATTACTAGCACCACCTGGTAGACTAAATTTATGTGCCTGCAAGCTCAAGAAAAAGCAGTGATGGCAACAAACTACCGTTTTTCCAAAACTCTCCAACTTTACTGAGCTCCTCTACCTAGAGAGAAATAACTTCAGAGAAATAAGTATTTTGGCAAACCAGGGGAGGGTAAATCGTGCCTTAGTTCATCACATCCTAGTATCTAAGACAGTCACTGATATACAGTCTATTTTTATAATCCTCAGACACCCACACTCACAGTATATCAGAATCACCTGTTTGCAAGGGGCACACACATTACCGTCAATAGGAGAAGTCAGACTTGTGTATCAGGTCATGCAAAGGTTTTAAAGCATTTCTTCCACCTCATTCAGAAATCCAGATACAAAAGCCAGCTCTCAAGGACATCGCTTGGCTTTGAGATACACTCGAAGGGCTATATTAGGTCCAGAAATCAATGACTAGCTTGAACGGCATCATCAACATGCTGTAGGCTTTCTTCACCTGTGACAGCTATATTGATGATAATTTCATATTGCTTAAGTGCTTCAGACAATCATGTGTGAGAGGATGCAATAATGTGAGATTGTTTATACAAAACTGAGGAACAGATTTCAGCATTGTAGGATATGTGGCAGGTTTTTCTCTTTGCTGATGCGTAGTGCTGCAAGCCAAGCAAAGCTGCAATTCCTTCAGCTATATTGTATATCTATGTGTCAAGTAAACGGCACTGCTGGGAGTGATGGGTGGTTGCAGCAATGTGTAAGAATTCTCCCCTTGCAGGGGGCAGGAGGTAATTTTGTGTCATTCAGAAAAAAGGAGAAAAATGGGAGAAACTGAAGAGCAGAGCAAGGAGATGGCCTTTACCTCCCCTGGTGCTCCCACCTCTCATGTCAAGCAGGAATTTTTCATCTCTCCCCATTTGTGGGCAGACCTGAGAACCTGAAGGGCCACAGTACAACAGGACACTTCAAGGGATGGCCTGTGGAAAGCTTCAGCTCCCTTGGAAAAGCCAGCAGGACCTGATTAACTGAGCAAGAAGGGTGAAAGTCTGTGTATCACCGGTGTTAACCTTGCTCTTGTATTTGTATCTCCTACATTCACTTAGCAGCAGGAAATCTCTCCTGCTACTCTACAAAAGAAATTTCCATCTGCTTTGTGATATCTATGGCTCACAGCACTGTGATCCTTTCTCATGCAATGACATAAACTCTCCTAAACTATATTGCTCTATAGGATCCAAGCAAGACTGTGGTGGAAGCATCTATATATCTGTGAAGTCTGAAAGGAAGAGATATATATTCTTATATCTGTGGGATTTATAAGGCACAATTTGAGAATTTCTGTCCCTTGTTATCAGTCAGCATCCTAAAAACATAAATAGTAAAAGGTGAATAGGGTGCCAGTAAGGCCTACAGCCCCCTCCATAGTTTTGCAAAGGATATTATATCAACTTTACTCTTAAAATCCTACTAATTTCTTTTTTATAAAGATATATGTTGCCACTTTTAGCTGTAGTTCAAAGGTTTTGTTCAAGTTTCTAACTACAAGAGAGAATGACTAGATGAGGCTCGGAAATTCATCAAGTCACTCCTTCAAAATGCTTCTGTGGTGAAAAGCTGCATCCAGCTGCTCCTCAATCCAGCATCAGGCACACTAACCTGACAAGTATATGGTGCACACAGCAGTCCCTTATTGCTCAATTTCATTTCATTGTGGTTTCTGGTTAGCAAGCAATATTCAGGAGATGCCATTGCCCTTAACTCACTATAAGTAGCAAAGCAAATTCTCCCCTTTTTATATCTTGTTTAAAAGCAAACTCCTTCATCTCCGATCAAACTAACTGCTCACAAGACACTTTGATCCCCAGCATGTACTCCCAACATGGGCTGAGGAATGCCAAGTTTTGTTCCCACAGACAAATCCCAACAAGTGCCACTGCACTGTCTTCAGTCTTGTCTGACAGCAGTCAGTCCAGGCAGGAGCTGAGAAAGTCATTTCACTTAACACACAGCTCTCAGCAAATGCCATCATCTGCTTTTAGATGGTCCAACAACCCCTGCATCAGGTCTGAAATTTCCCATCAAATCCTGTAGCTTCTGACAAGGGATAATTTAAGCTTTCTGCTACACCAGCTTTTACAGACTGTGATAGGCTTGCTCTAGACTTACACAAAAGTCCCCAATCACAGACCCTCATGCCTCAAATTGTGCTGACAAGGTAAGGGAGGACATAGTGACCTGGGACGACAAGCTTACCCAAGTTTGCAAAAAATGCAAGAGACAAGAGAGCAGGGAATATATTTAACCTGGATCAGTGCTGTCCGCACCACTTCAGCTTATAGCTTCACAACTGCATTCGGACTATGGAGAAAGTGACACAGAACAGCAAAGATGCACAAACACTATTTATGAACTTCATACTATAAATTTGCCTTCATTCTCCTGAGATTCCTTTGTAGACCTCCTCCTTCGTAGTCCTTTAGTCACCTCCTCAGACTCCTTCCCACCAAGCTGCTAAGTAGGACCGAGCTGGGTACCAGCTACACCTTGTTCCTGCAGCCTTGCTTTCTGCTGGATCAGAAGAGATGTATGGTGAAAGGGCTGCTATAGCATACTTGTTAAAGCACTCTCTGGACACGCCACTCAAAAAGTGTACAACAGAGGAGATATCTGATTGACCAGCATGCAGCTGAACACTGATGTCATCATACTTACCTTGTGATCAATTCGTATTTATTATTTTCCTGGTATATCCACAAACACAGTACTGACGACAGTTGGCTATCACATGCAAGGGCAAGGGGCGACACATTCATAGTAACTCTGACATCACTCTCCAGAAATGCTAAGAGTGAATAATTAAAAAGATGTCTGGGCATTAATATTCTCCAGGTGAAGAAATCACATAACATGTCCAAAACCAGGCTATTGCAGCAATCCCTAGACTTCGCAGATCAGTCTGGTGTTCTAAATATGCTTATTTTCTAACTTTTTGCTACAGACGGGTGACAATCATTGCGTGATCGTAATTACAACCCAGATGTGGTTGCTTGCGGAACTTTTCAGCAGATGCAAGGGACAGTTAGAGGTATTAACTTCACTCAGCAGAGCTCTTGAAATTAGAACTGCCTTCTCTGCAGGAATTTAGAGGGTATAAATATCCACAGGCAACAGGTATTTATTTCTATGCCTGCAGGTAAAAGCAAGTAGTAATAGTAATTGCAAAGCAATACATTTCTAATTGCAATAGATCACACCCGTCAAGACTAGACTTTGAGATTATTTTCTGAGTCCTTAAGCATACTAAACAGTTTTTCTAGCAAGATACATATACTTTCAGCAATATAAAGAAGGAAGTGTAGAATACCTGGTTAAAATCTTTTAAGATTAGATGGGGAGGTATCTCTTTCTTACACATGGGCAGATACACACACGAAAATAAGCTTTGCACTTTCACATGCAAACAAAGTATGTAAGTTCCTTCTGAAAAATCTATATGAAAAAAAAACGGGTATTTGCTTAACATTGCTGACTGTGAGGCATTGCCCACTGCACATCCATTTCAGCACCAAGACTGGACATGGGACAGATTTGGCCTCCTGACACAATGGTACACAGAGAAACAGCAACCGCACCAGTGCTGTAGTAGCCCATCACCGTCAGGAGGGCTGAAACAAGCAAACTTTGCTGACAGCTGCACAAGGGTCGAAGCCCACTGCCAGTCAGAGTTCAGATCAGAAAGTAAGTGCTTACTTGCTAAGCCAGAGCAAGTCTATTGACATCCCCCCTGGCCCCCAAAAAAGAAAAGAGACCCAAAGCATGACTGTTAACTTGCACAAGCTGCTTTTCTGGTTTTGTAAGAGTTATGGTATAAGCAGTCCTTTTTTTGAAAACCCCAAGAGAAAGACTCTTTGAGAAAATATTTATTTATTCAGTTTTATCGTACAACTGTATGCCTTATATACCTTACCAAGACTCTCACCCAGGCTATCATTTGAGACTTTCCTTTAAGTACTTCTCTGAATTAGAAAACAAAATCCTCCTTCTCTGCTGTTTGCATCCTCCCAATTTTCCCTTCATACCACTGCTTATTTAACCAGCTTAGCTGAATACTTTCGTCCACTTTTGGTTTTTTGCACTCCTTCAAACATTTTTTTCTGAAGAACGCATTGTTTAGAAAACTGGGATCTTGTAGCAGCAATTAACTAAGGGACAAGCGTGACTCAACCCAGAATACTTTAATTTGGAGCACAGGCCTAATACCACATGCTCCCCTTCTCTTCCATAACTTGAGCTCTCTCACCAGATTGTGCCTCACATGGTGGAAGATTCCTGAGGTATCGAGCTTTTTTTGAGGGAATGAATGGTGAATCACAGCAATCCCAGGCAGAGCCAGGAAACAGCTTAGCTGACAGGAGAAAACAAAAATCAACTGACCTTATCTCCCAGGAAGCACTGTCAGATGTGGACTTAAAGGGAAAGAAGACAAAAATGGTAATAGAGGCTAAAGGGTTTTTACTGCTCTACTGGCTTCTGCCTTTGCCCTCTCTTGCCCTTCCCCTACCTCCTCCTGTTCCACCCTCCCTCTGATGTCTCACATCCCCTTGTTGTTACACACCATTGCAGCCCCTCACTGACTCCTCTGGCTCTAAAGATAAATTGAGCACAATGCAACAGCTCTGCAAGAGAGTTTGTACCAAAGTGTGTATGTAAACACATATGCATATTTGATATACCACATCTTCCCACCTTGAATGCCAGTGACATGGGCCATACCCTGTTGCATGACTCCAGGCAAAGGGCTTGTTCCTGGAGAAAGGAGCAAGCAAGGCTAAACCATCGTCTTCACTTATGACTACATGAACAGAGCAGAGTATCTTCACCAAAAATGGTTCTATATTTAAGCATATTCTTCTTACAGTAAACACTGGAATTTCTATGTACATACTGCAAAAAATAAAGGAGTACTTTATCAAAAATCCAATTTTCCACTAGAGGACAAATTTTCACTCAGACCTGCTCAGGTCTTGTTGACGGCTCTCAGACTAGGCTTTCGGCAAATCCCCTCAGGCTGTATATGCAAGGACTCTGTTTACCCCCCCACACACCCCGAGTCAAAGAGCCCAGGTGTGTCCTCCAGCCCATGTGCATGCAGCGGTTGCTCTGCAGCTTTCAGACACCCCAGGGGATCTGTGATGGAGAAATAAGTGCTCTTCATCTCACTGATGACATTCAGAGAAATGAAGGGGGAAAAACTGGAGGAAAAGGAGAGGCCAAATCCTTCAGCATGTTGGGTTGGACCAGGGGAAACAGCTGATGCAACCAAGTTGTTTCAGTACCCCCAGGAGCCTCCCTTCCCTCTGAGCATCTCCACAGAAAATGGCAGCAGCTCCCAGCATGGGCAACATCCATCATTATCATTGGGCAGGCACGTACTCCCTCCTGCTTCTCCTCCATATCCTCTTGGGCAGTGGGCATTACTCTTTCCTCACCCACCATGGCAATCTGCAGATGTTAAATTATACCCAAGAGGCCCTATAAAATACAAGAGAAGACAAATAAGAATTATAGTTCAGAAATTTATATTAAAAAAAAGAAACAAACAAACCACTATAAAGGCTATGGAATTAAAACCATGTCTTTTCCCAGGTTCCTGCTGAGCTCTAGGTGCATGCAACATTTCATGCAAATCAGATGTAATTTACTGTGTGATTTGTTTCTTCAATAAAAATGTGAGAATATGGAGAACAATAATTTTCCTACATTTTAGCTACACATTTCTCCATAAATAGCATAACTATTATAATCACTTCTTGCATGTGCTTGTAGAGTGATTGCCTCTGTGTGAAATACAGGGAGACCATTTCTGTATTATGCCCAGGATGCTTCACAGAGTTTGGTCATATTTGTGTATGTGCACACATACACATGCACACATGTATGTTACTAATAGTACTACATACAAGTATTTGTATAGTATACGATGTATGCTCTATGAGCTGTGTATGTGTTTGTGTGTGCATTTGTGTGCACCTGTGTTTGTGTATGTGGATCAACCATTTTGTTCTCATTGTTCCTCTTGTCCAGAGCCATCATATTCCCTCAGACAATATGGTAGTGAAACAAATGGTGACAAAAATCGAGCTATGGCTGCCATGGACTTCCTGAAAGTAAAGACTTTTCCACTGCAAATGAGAGACGTTTCATCAGTTGCTATGTGGGCAGGTATTAGTTACCAAATCCAAAATACATTCACAATTAGCAATACCTGGCAGGCAAATATAACGGTGCCAGTATAACATTGTAGTGATGTTGCTACCGAAAGACATTCCAAGAGATAATTATTTTCCCATACCTCCCAATATTGCACATTATGAGGGGTAACAAGATGGTCAGAACTGGGAGTCCTTCAGTTCAAGAAGGCCTGATGAACAGCTATTCTCTGAGGTATAAAATGGGACTGTATGGTAAATAAGGCATTGTCACAGTGTCACCTTCCAAGGGCAAAAGCAAAGCATTAGATTTTTTTTCTCAAATGCATTTTATTCAAATCGCTGGTTTCTAATCACCAAAATCAAAATGCTAAATCGAGGCTTGGGATAACACAATTCCTGCAAAGAAACACTTCTGTGAATATTTTCTAGAAGAAACATTTTCTACAATGTTGTAAAAACAGGTACAAAAGAGAGAACATGCAAGGTTGTGAATTGCAGAAGATGCTTATTCCATCTGTAAAACGGACCAGTAACTTTAGAGACACACGCAAACGTAGACAATGTATAGGTGTGAAAATAAATTTTTAGAATAAGCTTATGTGGAATATAGAAGTGAGAAAAATGGGTGGATAAATTATAGTGAACTTCTGATATTATTCTATATTAAAGTATTTTATTACAAATAATTCTGTGGCACTTACTTAGAAAACCCAGGTTGGGTGTGCAGTTTGGAGGGGGAAGTTATTCTGGTAAAGTAGAGCAGCTATTTTCCCAGCTGAATAGTAATGGGAGACTAATAAATTCTTGATTGCATTTTCTTGCTTTTTGACATTGTGGTTTAGATTTGTCATTTGTATACATACATACATAATCAGCTTTGCAATAAATTCTGTTTGGGAAACCATTTCCTGATGGTCTTGATAGATTTGCACATAGAAACATAAAGGCAGACATCAATAAGAGAGGCTTATTCAAGATGTAAAAATTAAAAAAGTAACAAAAAATACTGGGTTTATTTGTGAGTGTAGCACAAAAAAAAAGGAGGAATTTGGAGTTAAACAAGGGATATAGAACATAAAAACCCCAGCTAGCATTTGCTTTGAACCCAGTATTTCAGTATACTGAAAAGTAGACCATGCTTAGGCAATGGAGGAATATTTGTAACAGTGTTTTCCATCTGGGAGAAGGAGGATAATGGTAAAGAGTTACTGTAGTGCCAGGTCTGGAAAAGAGAATCACCAGCTGTATGAATGAAAGTCTGTATATCAGCCAATCTCAATTCCTAAGGCAAATCTGCTCTTTCCTGGCTCGTTCACTTCCCTTTACCCTTCTCTCTCCAGCAGTGGGACCCCTCAGACACAGACACAAGAGCTGCCCTGAATCTTTAGAGCTGCTCCCATTGCCTGCTGCTCACAGCGTCTGATGTTATAACCTGACCCATACTACTGATAGGTATGAGGCACACAGAAACATTGCTTGTGTCTTTCCAGTGGTGAGCAAGACTTTTCCACTCCTACATTCATCATAACTCCAACAAGTGTGGCAAGTTTGCTCTCATGCCCAAGGCTGTCCACTCGTCAAAATTCTAGCTATTTCAGACTAGCAAAAGTCTGGTTTTCTCCACATCCCTACAGAATCACATTTCTTGATTGGAATCTTGAGAAAGCTCATCCAGATAAAGTCAAAGCTTCAAGTCAAGGCTTAAGAAGTTGCTATCTGCAGAAAGCCTAACTAAGAAGCTTCAGATAGACACATAACATTTAGATGACTAATCCAAAGCTGAATCTCTTCCTAAACGCTCAGTCTCTCAACAAAAAGATTCCTGCAGCCCCTGGAGATCTATTAAGGTGCTAGGAGGTCCACAAAGTCTGGTTGCAGGAACTCATCCGGGAGGTGAGACAGTGATGAGAAATCTGTCTTGCCACTCCCCTATGCCAAGCAGGTCAGCACCCCTCTTTGCCTTCTTACTCCCTCAAACTGTTTTGAGTTCAAAGCAGGGCAGGGGATATCACTCTGGTTTGTTTCTGGGACAAATGCCCAGTGTCAGGCATTTTCCCCTTTGTAATATTGAGCTGTCAACTACTTAGTTTAATATCACTCACAGCAGGACAAACCTTTCACAGCCAGGAGCTGAGTCAGCTCTTCTCCCGTTCACACATTTTACAAACAGATGAAGATTTTCTTCAGTGTCTTCGGTATCCGAAAATTTTCACAAAATCATTTTTTATATGCAGCGCCTGTGCAAAGATTTTGTTGCATGTGTTAAAAAATCTGAAATTCGGGCTCTTGCAATGGCGTACCCTGCACACAGCATCTCCATAGCTTGACTGGAACAGTATGACTGTGAACTGTATCAACTTTGACAAGGGCCAAGTCAAAATTTGCTTCCTGCCAATAATTGAAAATGTGAGCTGAAAATTCACCACTTGTTGGAACATTTATGCCAGCAAATTGGTTTTCAGGTGTATTGCTGGTTTTCAAATGCTCCGGTAATGAGGAACATATTAAACATCTAGACTGATTTATATGAAAAGAACCCAGAACAGGTGCTGCTACCTCAGCCCAGGGTTTATTTGCTAGCAGAATACGAATAGAAATGGTTTCTACCAAACTTGAACAGTGTATGTGACAGGATACCTGCGCCAATCTCTCTCAACACAGATCATTTTCTTAGGAAGCAATTTCTAGGTCTCAGGCTGAAGTCTTTGTTTTCTGGAAAGAAAAAAAATCAATTTGGGGACTCCAATAGCTGGTAGACATTTTTATGATAGCTACAATGCAAGTATGTATTCAGAGGGATTTTTTTAACACTCCTGGAGTAGTAGTAAACAACTTCTTTATTGCCTGATAATGCAGAGATACTTACTTTCATCAAAATAAATCTTGAACAGGTTTCAGTATTCCTCTGAAATGAGAGGTTCAGGGGCTGGAACAGGAAGATCTTGGGAGGGAATGATACTTTATTGATTTACTTAGGTAACTATTTTCTTGGCAGTACTTAGCATGTGTGCAAAACCCCTATTATGTGTTGACTGTAATTTTTTATAGCCCTCATTTAGAATGATGAAGTGGTTATTCTATGCTTGATAGGGCTTTGTATGTTTTGTAAAACAGAAGCCTGCTTCCAAACATGGCACAAGCCCTGTGAGCACTTAGCCACAGATTTTCTGCTGCCTTTCAGACTGTCTGAAGTTTGAGGTTTTATCTCGACACACCTGAAAAAGCACCCTCCCCCTTTGTATCTCCATGAAAAGATGTCCCCATTCCACTCACTACTTTTGAAATTAGGGGTAATATAATGATAACATACCCTTTATATTATATTCACTACAAAACAAATTCCTCAATTTTCCTTCCTACAGTGGATACAGGTCCCTCTTTCCTTACAAATTACAATAAACCACAAAGAGAAGGGATTTGGGAAGCAGCCTATTTGCAGTAGACACCAAAAAGTCCTCTTCACCTTCCATTTTCTCAAGAATTATCCAGAAGGAAAAACTAACATATGTCCAGGGCAAAAAAAGTCTTGAAAATAACCCGTTTTAACTCTGCAGAAAGTCTGTCAAATCTTATCTAAATAATTAATTACTCTGCTCCAAATTCCAGTGTCATTAACTGCCATTAACTGAAAGAGAGGATGCATGTAGACACCCTTTCAGATAGGTATTCTCTTTCACGGACACCCCCTTGTCGCGGGGAAAGAGCTTGCGTGCCCTTGTGAGGTTGTGAGCTATGCTGATGG
>JANHGB010048631.1:7534-20120 GCA_026283785.1 Coracopsis vasa
GGTTAGCAGTGTTTTAAAGACATCTGGTGGGAGGCACCTTGCTGTCAGTGCCACTGCACCCTTCATATGCAGACATGAAGGAGCAGCATCCAGTGGGTGCCATGTGAATTCCCTACCACCAAAGCACACAAATGGTATTTATTCCCTATCCTGACGTAAAATTTCTGGTGCATCCTTGGCACCTTGGCACAAGAGACCTGAAATAAAACAACTAAAAACCTCTGTAGCTCCAAGGTACATGCTGTTCCTTTGCAGAGCAAGAATTACATGTAATGAAATAGAAATTAAGGAAGCAGAAAGACCATAGTTAGTCAGGGGCTCTGGCACATCAACAGGTTTAGGGGGCTGGAAGGAGGATTTGCAGCAGTCAAGAAGAGATGCAAAGAGATGAGCACCTTTTTTACTTACATTGATAGAACTTAAGCTTCTTTCCTCAGGTAAAGGAGCAGGAATGTTTCCAAAACAAAACCAAAAAGCAAAGCAATCAAAATCACTTTGGAAGTCTCAATATCAAGAATCAATACCTGATGCCCTGATAAAACAGCAGCTTCCCAAATATAACCCGGGTGAAGGGAACTGTGTCCCCTCTAACCACCGGCTGGGCTGACCCAGCACAAGCAGCATCACCAGAGACAGACACCAAAAGTGCCATAAACCACGCAGCAGAGCAATGCAGCCAGCGTTCAGATAAATAAGATGCTGAAGAGCCCAAAGCAGCCTCATTATAACACACTTCTTGATGCAGCAGAATGAAGAGGATCTTGGGCCCAGCCAGAGGTGCCGACAGCATCCTTTGCACCCAATGAAGGAGGCTGGGCACATCCACACTGCCCCTGCCTGGGGGTGCTGCTCAGCGAGAGCCCTTCCAGCCTCAGGGTCTTTTCGTGTCGTTACTTCATTTGGGAACACGGAGAGCGCCGTCTTCCTCCCCTTCCCGGTAAAGCCTCTGACCCTAAATAACCCCAGTCTATCAGGCTCATTAGATACACTAATCAAACTGGCTACAGCCAGGAGGCTGAATGCAGCGCTACAGAAAAGCTCTCGGCACCACAAAACCAGCCCTGCTGGTTTTCATCCCCTTTCTAACAGCTCTAAAGCTTCCAGCCTGCTGCCTCACCCACCGTAAGGTCTCCAACATCTTCTGCATTGTCCCCTGCGCCCAGGATAACCCCACACTAAACTAATAACTGCTCACAGCCCTTCTGCCCCTCACTTTCCGTTCTGAACACGTGCACTTGCTGGTGTGCTGCATTTCTCCTTCCCCTGCCTGCAGGTGCCCAGCCCGGAGTGCCTGACCTCCAACGAGGAGAAGGAAAAGCAGGTTTGAAAGTGATGCTGGAAGTGATGCACTGACCTGCAACGCATGGAGCCAAACATTAAACCACAGCCAACAGCAGCTCTGACCCTGCTCTCCCAGCTCCAGCACATCCATACGGATAAGGCATCTACCGACTGCTGCATCCAGATGGCATTCCCACAGTTGCAAGAATTATCCCCCAAGGAAAAGACCCCAGAGACACGAGGCTTGCAGAAAGGAAGCCTGGAGCTGGTCTTGCAACAGAACAGAGAACTGCTCCTCCTCTCTTCCTCCCACCAGCACAAAAACAAGCGCAAACACCCAGTGCTTCTGGCTTCCTTGGAAAACAGCTCTGGAGCAAACCCCTGGAGACCTGGAACACAGCCAGAACAGCACCTGCAGCACAGCCTGAGCAGCCCCAAGTACTGGATCCATCCCCTGCCACTCACCACGTCCCCAGCCGAGCACAGAGCCAGGAGCTCCCCGCCGGGTTTCGGTGCGCACAGCTCTGCTTCAAAGCCACCAGCTCTTGCTGTGCAGTGACGCCAGCAGCAGCGCTCCCGGGGTCCCACCACATCCGCCAGCTGAGCAGCACCAGCACCAGCACCGCCTCGAATCACAGCATCAGGCACAGGATACCCCTTACCTGCAGAGCAACCCGGGCACAGCTCCAAGCCACTGCCTCACACTGTCCTCGTCACCTCTCGCACGCAGGCAAACAGGCCAGGGCACTGCTCACAGTCCTTGAGGAGCAAATCCCAGCTCCTCGCCACCTCCACCAAGGATTAGGATTGTTACGAGCTCGCCCAGCGCTGGATTGCGAATAGTTTGTGTTTCTTAACAACGTGCTATTTCTGCTGAAGCACTCCCAAGCGTTTAAGTTTAAATGAGGCCGATTACTAATGGTGTGGTCCACTAAAGAGCAAGAAACAACGCTAAAGCATCCCTATTTATTTCACTGTTGATAAACTGTCCCTTTTCTAATTTCAGAAGAGGTTGCCTGGTCTGTTTGGCTGCTCATGAGCAGCCCATGTGCTGCCTGGGAACCTTTCAACCACAGGGATTTGTTGGGTGAGGGCAGCAGGGCTGGTGTCCCCACACACTATGGCACTGGTGGAACACAGAGCCAGAGCTGGGCACTTTACAGTGCATGGCCCACTCTCCTGTGGTCCTCCCAACAACATTCCACTGGCTGTGGTGGATCTAGGGACCTTGCTCTACCCCACAGCCCACTTTCAGTCTCTATCCTGGTTTCCACTGGTACTTCCCAAGAGAAGAGAGGTTAAGAACAGCACTGCTCAGAGCAGCACCCGCACCAGCCACATGGCTCCATCCTTTTCCTCCTGCTTTTCTGCTGGTGTTTCCCCAGCTCAGAGCACACCTGCACTCCTGATGCCCATAGCTATTCCCTATACAGTGACAATGGCCAGAGGGGACACACAAACCAGAGTGACCCAACACGGTGGCCAAGACTTGACCACACAGCTTTGGACTGCAAATCCACTCTATCCCGCTGGGAAGCACACGGCAGGTTGAGCTTCCCACCCTCCCAGAACACGCAGCCAGCACGGAGCAGCGTACCTCAGCATGAAGCCTGCAAGGGATTTGGACCATCCAGCAATGAGTCTGTGCAATAAGCTGCTGCCTGGGCCCCTCAGTGTAACCCTGGCTGCAGCAGGAGACTGGGCCCGCAATCATTGCCACCAGAGAGGCAGACCAGATCTCCAGTCCAAGTTGGAGCGGCCAAAGTGGCTTTGCCAGAGACAGGGGATGGTCCCCACCACCGCTCTGCACACCCTGGACCTTGACAAAAGATGTTGCTTTAAATCTCCCTCTGCCAGCAGCAAGCATGACCTATTTCAGCAATAAAAGGAAAAGCTCCGTGGTGCCTGGATACCCCCTGGCACTGGCAGCACAGCAGTTGCTCATCAGACCGAGAAATGCACTTTTTAGCCTTTGCCTGGAGAAAATCATTTCTCCCAAAGCCATTTCAGGTAAGAGGAAAGGGGAAGGTTCAGCAGAGCATTACTTCAGGCAGTCCAGACACAGCACGGGCTGCATACAGCCCATCGCCCTCAGCCTCAGCAAAGAGGAGCCATCCCCTGCTACCGAAAACCTCCCACTGAAGTGTAAAGGAGGTGGTTATTGATCAAAACAGGTTGTCCACAAGCACACTGCTGTCTGCACAACTTCCTCCCCAAAACCTTGGGAGGAGCTCACTGCAGATGTAAGGAGGAAAGAAAAATAATCCATAAACCAAACAACAACTCCTCCACAATCAGCTCCACTGTGGAAGATAAGGGCAGTAATAAAAACCTGTCTGAATACACGCATTTTTATCTTGCCTACGGGGATGCAACATGTGCTGAAAAGACAAATGCCCTTATTATTCCAACACAGTCTCATTGCCATCCATCTCTCAGAAGCTGCTGACTTGGCCTTTTGTTTTAGGAGGTGACCACACTGCACGTGGCCCCTTCTTGGAAGGCATTGATCCTGCTGCCATCCCTGCGCTGAGGCCACGTCTGCCGCCAGCACCATTAGCATCTGTACCAGCTGCACAACAATGCATCCTTCCTGACACCCTTTTACCCGCCCCTCGAGCAAAGCAGGGCTGTTTAGCTCTGCCATCTGAATATGCCATTCATGGAGAAGCAGTCACGTCTCGGTGGGACAGCTCTCAGCTGTTGTGGCTTCCCAGTCATCTGACCAGAGCCGGGGGCTGGAGCCAGCCCCAGCCCTCTCCCCCCAGCCAGAGGTGCCCGCAGAGCAGCACCACATCCATTACAGTGCTGCTTTTGAGCCTCTCTCCGTCACAAGACTTGTGTCCCAGTCGCATCCAGGCGCCTTTGAGCCGGAGTGACCCGTCTGCCCTTCCTCCACTCCCCACGCCTGGTGCCGCGCTTCCTGAAGTCACTTGTGGTCACAAACACCCACATGGGGCAAGCAGCTCTTCACACAACCAACCCAACGCTTCCACCCTACAAGCACGCAGTCATTTTGCTCATCATCCCATCTCCTCTGCAGCAGTTTCCCACCGTCTCCCATCACACACAACACCCATAGCCTATCTGCAGGTCCATGCATGACCTTTTGTCTTTCCACATCCTACACTCAGCTCTCCTACACTTCCTTATCCCTCCACAACAAATCCTTCAGGTCAAATAACCCAGCTTGCTCAGCATTTTGAATAAATATGGAGACAGTGACAACCAACAAAAGCCCCCCAGTCTTGAAGGTGTCTCCAGAGGTTGGTGAGACAACGTGCATCAGGCATACAGGCAAAGGCTTTGCATCTCCAAAAGTGCCTTTAGTGGGTCTCTACCTCTGCCAAACCACATACGCAGCAAAAGTGCTTTCGTTCCCTGTGGATTTATAATCTTGAAACCAACCAAATGCAAAGCATCACCCCCTGCATCAAATCCCATCCAAAAAGCAGATTAATGAGCAATCATGGACGTGTACAGTAGCTTGAAGAAAAAGAACTGTGTTGGATAAAGGCTGCGTATCCTAGGGAAAACGAGCTCTAAATCCAAACTGCTGTAAGCCAGCTCCTTCTTGGCAATGGGAGAGAGACCCCAGGGTAGGGAATTAGTTGTCCTGTTCCTTCACCTCCATGCTTTCCCAATCCCACAGCAGAAAGCCAATCTTCCCAAATCCTCTCAGAGCTAATGCAATCCTTCACTGGAAAGGCTCAGGAGCGAGACTGCGCTGAGTCCTCCTGACAGACCCAATCGGAGTCACTGTTCCCAAGATATGCTTTTGATTTTCACGTCATTCCTTAGCACATTCTCTGGAGCGCAGCAGGCAGGATTCGGGATGTGAATCCCTGGCACGAACCGGGGGGTGTTTCAAGCGGGGGGGCTCAGCTGTGCCGCTGGTACAGAGGCTTTTCTTTGCGCTCGGAGGTGGTGCACTGTAAACTCTTCCGCTCCGCAAGCTCCTGGAGCCCGGACACAGGCTGGCATTTTGCTTCCAGCACACACAAGTGTGAATCATGACTCCAAGGAAAACCAACACAGCAGCGAAGGCGCCTGGCGCTTGTAATGCAAAACACACTGTCTCTCTGCAGGCTTACCTGGCATCGCCTCGCTGACCGTGTCACTGCGGGCAGCAGCGAGCTCCTGCCATCTCAGCACCTCCCATCTCCTCACTGCACCTTCCAGGGCAGGACGCTGGGTTCAACTCACCCTGCTGGGAGGAGGAGCCTGGGCAGGGAAGGCACTCGGTTCCCCCCAGGCCATCGTTTGGCTAGGACACCGACTCAACACACAAGGCTGCACTGACCTCTAGTCTCTGGTTCAGACAGACAAGGAAGTTATTTATCACAGGCCAAAAGCACCCAAGCGATCAGGCTGGGACGCTCCTGCACAAGTGCTGGTTTGCAAACAGGGAGTTTAATGAAGGAATTACAGAGCTGTTCCCGGGCACGGGAGAAAGCATGGTCTCAAAGCTGGAGCAGAAGGGTTAAGCTCACCTTTTCATCTCAGCCGAAGTGTGTGCAGGGAATGGGGGCAAACAGGAGGCATGCAGAGCACCTCTTGTTTGGCAGGGAGGGGATTATGCTCCTCTATGGGGATTCAGTGATGATGGAGCACCAATTTCACATACATGTGCACACACTACAATCTTACCAACCCCCAAACCTCTTCAGGATCTCTAATAGGTAAAACACTAAAGCACCCTGAAAGCAGAAGCTGTTTTGGCACAGAAGCTGTGTGCCCTGACCCTCGTCATCTCCTGTAGCTGGTGCCACCCTCTTGGAAACTCCAGCCTGTATCCGAAGCCACATCATTCCTGCAGCTCTGAAACGCCAGGGAAGTAATAGAAGGGTGACTGGTAAGGAGGGCACAGCTAGAAACTGGATCCACACAGGAGGAAGAGCAGGGAACCCTTCTGTCCATGTGCTATGCAGGAGAATTGATCTGTTTACAGAAAATACCTGCAGGTTGCCTGAAAATGAATCTCCTTCATGGAAAAGTTTCATTTGAGAGCGCATTAAGTTCAGACACATTAGAAGGTTAACAGCATCAGTAATGTGCTTTTTCACCTTTAGCTAAAGGTCATGGAGCATTCAAACAATTCCTCTGTTTCCAAGCTGAACATGACAGAAGCCAACTAAGCACCCATCAGCACAGCCAATGAATGTGGAAAACAAAAGCATTTCCCCTGCACTTTGATCAAGAAACACTCGGTGCTCTCAAGAAGAAACTGATGATTATTGGCGATTTTAGGTTTAGGTAAAGGAAGTCAAATCAAACAGAACATTTCCACCGAGATTCCTTCCCTTTAAACACACAAAAATCCAGTATTTTCACTGGATATTTCTTGGTAAAATGGAATTATACTGAAGGCCATTATAAAATATCACACCATTTCCACATCCCTGGGACCAGACGCGTCTCAATGAGGAGGAGCAAGAGGATGACAACATCCCGATACAGCTGGGGACCAACCTACCCTGTGGAAGAGCCAGTTCGCTGCATCACCCACCAGAGCTCACTCTGGATCAGAGCCACGGGTTCACAGCTCTGCCCAAAGCTGGCACCTAAGAGTGAAACCAGGCAACAAACACCCTCACTTGATCACTCCTGGCTCTTCTCTGCCAGCTCCAAACCCAGCAGTAACGCCTGGAATGCTGCTGGGAGATGGTGCCCATATGCACAAAGCACATTCCTGCTTATTCATTTGAAATGCATCTTTTCCCCCATTTTGTTGGATGTTCCCTTGGGGTTCATGCAATGGGGAAAGAAAAACGCCTGAGCCTGCTCCCCCCGCCTCCTGCCGCCCCACAGCATCCCCTCTCACTTGCCTCATCTGTGAAATCAAACAGCTGCAATCCCTTAAATCACTTCTCATGAAGTGTCTCCGAGCCTAAAATAACGTCACGGCTCATTTCTGGGCTCGGCATTCCTGCCGTGCCGATCCCTGGGTGCGACCGCCACACTGGGAATGGGATCATGTATGTATATTAGAACAGCATTCGCAGCCCTGCTGCGCTCAGCCCCAGGAGCTGACCCAGGGCGTTCCCACCGCTGGGATAAGGATCCCCAGGCGGACAAATTCCCAGCTCTCAGGAAAGGATGTCTTGGAACGCAGCAAACCAGAACCAGGATCTACTCGGATGCAAGACACGCTGGTGTCGGGTTGGTTTTGGCCTCTCTTGCTTTCTTCCAAACAAGCTCTCACTGTGCAAACACACCCCATGACAAAACTGACCTGGCCAAGACATGCAAGCAAATACCACTGCCTTTTAATATTAAACAGCGCAGCAACTTCAAAGCAACTGGGCTCTCCTCTCCCAAGCAATCCCACCAGAGATCAGCTCCAGCCCCAGAGCCATGGCCGCGTTCCAGCCCACGGTGCGGCCAAGCAGGAGACACGTGTTTGCCAACAGCTGAGAGCAGCGGGGCAGATCATGCAGGGACACGCTCCATGGAACGCTCTGCCTGCCCTCCCCAGCAGAGGCAAGGGGAGGTTCATGTGGGGCTGGCACACTTGTGACAAGAGGAGCCTTTCAGTTCCCATCCAAACAGATCTCAGCTCAGCCCCCTCCTGCATCCAGACACCTCTAAGGTATCACATGGCTGCGGAAGATTACATGTGGCTGTAAAAATAGCTTCTAGAAGCAAACGCCAGCAGCTTCTTCCAACATTAATACGGTAGAATAAAACCAGTGTTCATTTCAGCCAGAGAGCAGGGCAGGCTGGAGAAACCCTGAGCTCCATCTGACCTGCAAGCAACCACCCCGCTTGGCTCATCCTGCTCTGACACTAAGGGGAAAGCAAGTGGGGTTTGCAGGAGACAAGGACTCAGCACCCCAAGGCCAGGAGCCTTTCACACTCTTCCAAATTCAATCTCCACTTTGGGCACTGAGGTTTCTTGGGTTTGTTTTTAAACCAATGACTGCAGATCTCCCTCACCTGGGTGCATCCTCCTCCTGCTCCCATAAAAAGAGAACTGGGATTTTCCTTCTGAGACAAATGCTCTCGTTCTGTCCCACCTCCCAAACAAACACGCTCGCACTGATGGAAGCAAAGCTCCCATAAATGGAACCAGGTCAGCATGTCTCATAGCCTGGATGAAAAGCTTCTTTGTGCAGAAGCACGCAGGCCCCGAGCGATGTGGATGAGCCAGCTGAGGCAGCCAAAAGCTTGTCCTGCACCCTCCTTAACACTTCTGTTTCAAAGCCTTTCCCAACTCCAGCTCTGCTCCCTGTGCCGCTCTGCTGAAGCCTAAAGAGGGCAGATGAGAGAATTCCACCCCTCTGCACTCACTTCATGGGTTTCCAGCTTTCAGGTCAAACCCTAAAATCACAACAGCAGGAATTCTACCATTCAGTAGCCATCACTGTCAGAAACACAACCCCGAGACAAGGTCTCCTCACTAACTTGTATTACAAGCCCCTTCCTTGCTGTGGCCACCTCACTGTAACCCACCAAGAAGCAGCTCCAAAGAGCAGCCTTGCAAGTGTGTGCCACACTCCACACCTAATAAGATTCATTTAAGCAGCTTGAGCTGACTAAAGCTCTCCACTAAGGAGAGGGGTTTTTTCTGTTAAGGGCTTAAACCTAAAACATTCAACCATTCGGGATGAGCAAGCACAGGCGTGAGTGATACAGCATGGAGAGGAGAGACTGGATCTGGGTGAATTAACCTGTGCAAGCTCCAGTGGATTCAACAAAACACAGGCAATAAATCACCACCAGCTTATGCCTTGATCCAAGAGGAGACGAGAAGTCAAGGGTAAGAGGAGGGAAAAAAGTGGGGAAGGATAAAATGGAAGAAGAACAGCAGCTCAATTTTCTTCTTGCTACCACCAGCCAGGAATGCCACATAGAGAAGGACAGGTCTCCTGATGGAAGAGCAGGTTCACACCCAGCAATCTGTATGGAAGTGAGGAGAGCTTTCCCATGGGTGTGAGCAGCAAGGACCAGGCTCATGGTAAGGCCACACACAGGAGAGGATGCTCATTCCCTTGTCATTCAAGGCCACGCCAAAGAGGGCTGGAGGCCAAGTGCTCCTGCTCCACGTGGATTACACCTTCCCCTTTCCCCCCCAAGCTGTTTGCTGCATCCAACCAAGGGTGCTCCTGCCAGGAAGACAAATGAACCTGGGTGCTCAGAAGTGATGAGTCAGAGAACCATGAGCACCACCAGGAAGAGGCTGGAAAGGGCAAGAAAATATGAAAGCACCATATGGAGAAACAAAAGAGGATGCCACAAGAGAGGAATGATGAAATCCCATACCACAGGCATGGAAACAGCCTGATTTCTGCGTAACAGCCCAATGACAGTGACATGCCACGCAGCCCCCACCCCATGAGGGCAGGGAAAGAAAGCCTCTTGCCTTACCGCATGTGGTCGAGCGATCTGAACCGGGTAGGACATGGCGTGCGGCGCGTAGCGTGGCTCGGCGGCGCGCCAGCTCTGCGTCACGGGCTGCGTAGATCCAGACATCTCGGAAGGGCTGCTTCCAAATCACAGGCAAAGGATTAGGAGAGGCGAGAGCTCCTCGGCATCATGTGTGCGCTGTCCACGTCACACAACAACTGGAAGCAAACAGGAAAGCAGCAGGTTAATATTCAGTCAACCACGGCCCCATGAGACAACCGAGCATCAAGGCTTGGGTGATCACCAAAACCTGACTGCCCTCGACTCTCCAGCAGTCCCACTTTCCACTTGGCAAACATCACCGACAAGTTTCTGTTGTGGATTACTCCCATCACGGGGAAGGCCAAGTGTAAGATTATCCCAAAACCATCCCACCTGATTGTCATGGAAAGCCTTCCCCAGCACCTGCAAACTGACTGTAATTCACTTGGGCCCTGTTGATCTATGTCTCCATGTCTCTTCAAGACAGTTATTTTTCTGGGGGTGACTTAGTTCCCAAAAACACAAGCTAGAGTCTTGGCACTTCAACACAAGGTCCAAAGGCACAAGATTCCTCCTCAGCCCATCCCCTTCCCGATCCCCACTCTCACACACAGAATCCCAGACTGGTTTGTGTTGGAAAGGACCTTAAAGCTCATCCAGCTCCAACCCCTGCCACAGGCAGTGACATCTTCCATTAGAGCAGGTTGATCCAAGCCCCATCCAACCTGGCCTTGGAGGTTTGGGGCAGTCTCTAAATCTTCCACCAGCACCCCAGGAGCAGCAGAGGAAGCTTCCAGTGCCACCTCTCCCCACACTCTCATGGTCCTTTGCACAGGGAACCAACGCAATTTCAACTGAAGGAGCAGTTGGTGTGGACAAAACCCAAGCAGGGGGTGGGAAAGGGAAAAAAAAAGAAACGTAAGCAAAAAAAGAGGAAGTTTTTCTTTTTCTGCTTTTTTTCCTCCTCCTGTGAGACCACAGATCAGCCCGTGCTGATAAAGCACATGCTATCTGCTGCAGGCAGGCACAGCGCTGCCACGCTCAGCATCCGCGCTCTGCTCCCCAGCCAAGCATCACATCAAACCAAGGCAACGGTCCCCGCAGGCTGGGACACCAGGCAGAGCTGCAACGGCAGGGGGGGAACAGCCTGAAGGCCTTACAAAGAGGACAAGTTCTCCAAAAACAACATTTTTGAGCAAACACTCCTCTAGACCTAAGGATGATGGATGTGCAGAGACGACTCCATGCTCCGGCTGAGGGACAAACCAGCCTCTTTGGACAAAGGTGTTTTGCCAAGTTCCAGATGGGAAAACACAGAGCTAGGTTTGGTTCTCAAAGTGGGAAGAAGAGGGACAACCAGGTTCCCCCAGCCCTGCATCCATACATCACCACCAAGCCCCACACATCACTCACCTGCCACCCTGATCCCGGGAGCAGCCAGGCCTCATCCCACACAGTGACAGGTTCCCCATTCACAGCTCAGCACGCTCGGTGCAATCCACCCCTGTGTCAGGAAAGCCCCAGCACACACAGGGGAATTCAGAGGCACCCAGAAGGCAGCCGGGGTGTACTTACACTTCCAGTATGACTGCCCCACTTCCCCTCGCGCTTCCGACTGGATGGGGTTTTAATGGCTGATGCCCACCCAGAGCTGGGGGCTGTGCAAGGAGCAGCGTGTGGTTCAACATCCGCTCTGCTCACCCGCAGGGACACAGCACCACCCTGCTCCCAGCTCTCCTGCAGCCCACGTGTGCTTCTGCAGGGGCAAACCCTCCCTGCAGTAGCCAAGGATGCGAGCACGATGGTCTCAAAAGCTTGCTGGGATCTGCAGAAGTTCAAGGTACTTTCCTGATAACAGATTCAAACTTGGACATCTTGGTTTGAAGCCACCCAAGAGTTAATTAGCACATGTAGAGATATCTATCTATCTATCTATGTGTGTGTGTATATATATATACACACACACACACACATATGCCACATGTATATACACACACTCCAAGTTGGAGGTCCTAGAGTCCTTGACAGCTTTCAGCAAACCAACTGCTTCCCTGGAAGCTCAGCACATGGATGAGACCATGCCGTGGTAGGTGTCTACAGCACAAGTAATGGGATGGTTTTTCTTTATTTAAGCTCCTCAGATCAGAAGTTCAGCTTCAAACCTCAGCACTAAGTGCAAAGCCACATGGTATCAAGCTCTAAAGCAGTTTAAAAGCTTTTATGCTTCTTTCTGTGCAGCAAGAAAAAGCTCACTCTCTAGTAGAAGGATATACACACATGGGGTGAAATCAGAGGGGACAACAAAGCCCTCCTGTACCACACCATACTGTGCTGGTGGTGTGTCTTAACCACACACTAGCAGGACAAAGCAAGGTTTCCTCCTTACCGAGGGCAGCAAACCACCTTTGCCTCAACAAGAAAGCCATGGGTAAGAACTCATGTGCTTGCAAACAGGCGAAGCACTGGCCAAGCACCCTCACACCTGCAAACCACAACTCAATGCAAGTCTAAGGCCTTGGATGCTCTCCACCGCAGCTGGACTGGGGCTGGAGCCAAATGAGGTCACCAAAGCACTGGGGCACTCCTATGGGGAGGAGGATGGTCAATGCACAGCCAGCAGCAGGGCTGTGGGTCCTCCCACTGGAGAGCAAACTGGGAGCATAACATCTTGCTGGGGATGTACTGGTGCTGCTTGGCCATTTATCCCCAACAAAAGAATCCAGGGTGCCTCCTCATCCACAGCCCTTTATTAACTACTCTTAAGGGAGGAACACAAACAATAGGAGCAGATTAATGGAAATCAAAGAGTGCAGCCAGGCTCTTTAAATCTCTAAGATCGAACTGTTTGGTTCCTACTTTTCCTCAACTGATTTTGATGAGGAACAGACATTGTCTCACAGGAAAAGTATTTCCC
>JANHGB010048632.1:0-20378 GCA_026283785.1 Coracopsis vasa
TTTCAGACTCCTCGAGAGTCTTGAAGTCAGACTTGTCCTTAGATAGCTTTCCTGAAAGGGAGATGTCCAGTCTCCATCCAGTTCATGTCATGGTCAAGGGAAGGAATTTTACCCTACAGTAATTCTCAAGCATTCTTTCTACTTATCTAGCTCAAAGATCTAGCTAGCAATGGGACTTGCAAACAGCAAAATTAAGAACTGTAGAAGCTAGGCTGAACACTGCTGATAAAAACCACAAAACCAAGAACTCGATTGCAAAGCAGGCTAAAGAGCACAAACTCGGAGATAAAAAGCCACTCTCGCTGTAAATAACAATGATAACAGAACCACTAAAGCAGAAATCAAAATCCTACGTACTTTGCATGTGGTTTTTGACAGCAAACCAATTCATTTGGTTCCCCTCAATTCGCACACCGATGCAACCAATATTTTGCATACTGATTGAAAAAAAACCAAAACCAACCCATGACACAGACTTCAATCACTCTAACCACAGAAGAGCATAGAAAAAAAATAAATCAATACATACATAATACAATACATAAATACCTTCAAACATGACATATGCAAGAAGTTGCCTCATAATACAGATGCTATCCAGCTTGAACTTTTCCCCAGTTTCCAGCAAGGCTACCCCAGCATTACTGCCCACCCCATATGTTTAGAACATGTTTTTCTTTTACACTTTAAAATATACCATTTACCAGAAAAGTCAGAAGATGGGAAAATACTCAGTATGAGCAGCAAATGAAGGCTGACACTGCTGTTAGAACTACTTGCTATTCTATTCCCTGGCATGTGGGGTTGGAACTAGGTGATCTTCAAGGTCCCTTCCAAATAAAACCATTCTATGATTCTATGTTGTGTTATTAGGGTGTTCTTTCGCTTTCACATTTCTCTTTGTTTCTTGTTAGTGGGAAAAAAAATTAGTAATAATCATAGCATCACACATTTCCAGATAGACTTTGAAGTTCACACATTATTGAGGTAAAATTCACAGCCCTGTTGCTGAGATTTGGTTACAGGCAGCTCTATAAAAGCTGATTTGCTAGGGTAATAGTTCATCACATTTGAAAATAAACATATTATATTGTTATAAAAAGGAGAGTTTAACATCTAAAAATTACAAGAGGTTGGCCAACACAGCAAGATCTGCAGTCTGTTCTGAAACAGCTCTTAGAAACAGTAGAACCTGATTAAATCCCAAGACCAATCTCGAGGACAAGTATTTTGCATGAGCACGGTCTCTCACAGGATTCTAAGTGCAACAAGCTAAGTCCTAAATTGTGTATATGGCCCAAAGGTTATGTATTCATTTCCCTTTAATTTTTGGTTGGACCATAAAGCACTGTAGCAAGGATAAACTATGGTAGCGGGGTGGGGGGGAATCACTCTTTAGTAAAACTGCATTTTAAAACCTCAAAATATCCAGTAGGTTATAGCCCTACTGTATTGGAGTGGGACTCCACAAGATGACTAGAATCAATGCAATTTTTGCTCAAACTTTATGAGGAAAGAGAGTAAAATCAAATGTGCATGTGGTCAGGCAGAAACAAAGCCTGAGATGTGTCATGAAATCTGGCTACCCCGTTCCAAACACTTCTGAGAACATGAAACCACAATACCATAATGAAAATTCTTTCATATACATAATTATTGAATACAATCAGCATCCGGTAGCAGAGAAAAGAAAGAGAAGTCCAAATACACAGCTCCCATCCTGACAAACTGTCAGCTGGCATAATCAATCAGCAGCTTATGTTTTTACATAGGATTTTGTTACAAAGTCAAAAGGAGAAACACAGTAAAAAAAGGGGGCAAAAAAGACCTCTGGGGAAAGGGAATATTTAAAATAAATCAGAAAAACCAAGCCTAGTTCTTTTGTTTCCTCCAGCTCTTACTTATTTCAACCCCTCTTCTTCGAAGTCTTTCCCACGTCAAGACAGGCCATTTTCCAAAATATGGAGAATATGAACTTTTGCCTCAGGGTTAAGCATTAAGTAAGCAGTTTTACTCCTATTTCATCCTATTTCATGGATAGGCAAACTTAGGCAGAGGCAATCAGCCTAAAGGACAAACAGCCTATAATATTGAAGAGCCACTTCAACCCTTTGGGTTCAACAATTTCTGCATCCTTCCTCTCATTTTAAACACCACTATGTCCAAGATCCTTATCAGCTGAATGACGTTTCTTAAGGGACAGTTGCAGGATATGTATTACACCCCTGTAATATACACATTCAATATGATCTGTAGTCTCCAAATTAAGAGTTAATCCTATGTCAGCATCTACGACCCAGCAGACGGTCACCTCATTCAACAAACAGTGACCTTTTAATTAAGCATAAACCCAACGTTCCTGTGCAACGCACACACATCTCAGGATGCCAAAAGGCTCTCGGTTGTTCTTGTTTGCACTTCAAGTTTTAAAAAAATAAAACAAAAGCTGAGTAAAAACAATATTATAATTAAATAAAAGTATTAAGCAATTCTAAAGCATAGCAGCTGGAGGGCCAGGTTTTTTGGACTTAAAAAAAGAATGACCCACAAGGGGGGAAAAAGACACCACACACACACACAGAGCGGTTCACTGGGCAATCCAGACACATTCTCAAAGGCAGACATTGTGGGAGATGAAGTTACTAGGCAGGAAAAACAGTTGCTAAGTCTGAATATTTGGTTATTCTCAGAGCAGGGATTAGAAGAGGAAGTGTTGACAATGTAAGAGTAGCTACCATGAAGTCCCCAGAGCTTTTTAGTTGTCCCTGCTGATCCCGCGGCGAGGGGAGGGGTGAGTGACGGGGCTCGCCCACAGTGACAGTGCCAGAAACCAGCTCGTGTGACACTCGCAGCGTGTTATACATTGTCATTTTAATACACATCCTTCCAGGCTCTCCTAAAGGACCTACCTACACACAGACCCTCTTAACTTAATACTGGTATACCTCGGTGTAACAGCTCATACAGCTCCTTTTACCATAACCACATAGCTACATTTAAGAAAATGAGTAAAACACATCTTTGCCAACACCACTATGTCCTCATGATGCAATGGACATATGCGTTAAACCTAAGGCCTTTTAAACAACTTGGAGCTAGGTCTCTCTGATCCCTTCAAAGCAAGCCTTTCTCAACTTGCTCTCACAGAGGCTAAATGGACTTTGATCAGGACAAGACAGGCACAACGTCTACCTGCCTTCCCAAACAGGCTGATGGATCTCTCTTCATGGGGATGAAGTGCTATTCATTCAGAGTCCCAAGTATGAAAACAAAATTGTTTGGAAAATGTTTCTTTTTTATATATATATATATATATATATAAAAATATATATAAAACATATATGTAGCTTGAATTTAACAGTTACCAAAATGAAACCATGCCTTCCAAAATTAATCTGCTTTGAAATATAGGTGACTGAAAATGAACACCATCTCTTTTCCTTGTACTTTAAATATAGTCCTACAGAATCACTTGTGTTATTGCAGAGAGCTTCCAGGTGTATCAGAAATGAGGAATTTCCTTAATACTACACATCAGCAGTGGGTTATTTCACTTGCTTCACTGCAGCTTTAGCAGCCTCTACAAATGTCACAAACTGACCATCTGATCTCAGCAGCCAAACTTCATGACCCATACCTTGGGACAGGTTGCTGTCACCATGTCAGTTGCTAAGAGGAGTTGCAAGAGTAGAGCAGAGCGCTGTGACAATGAAAGGGAAGCACACGGATACACAGCAAAGCACGCACAGGCAAAGAGAGATGAAGATAAGATTGCCGCCTCTTTATTCACTACTTTTAAGTTTTGTGGAAAGGGGTTTTTTCCCCAAAAAAATGAGACAGAACATGTGCATGTGGGTTAGCTTTGCTGGAACCCACTGAAGACCGCAAACAACAGAGTCAAGTATGTTCATTGTTCAACCCCTCCGTCTTGCCAAAGCAATTCCTTTGCGAGATTGTTCGCTTGTATCTTCCTCGGCATTTGACAACTGCCAAGCACACACATTTTAGGTATTAAACCAGTAAATAAGCAGTGACAGCTTCTTAGGCCATTATTGTACAACATCCACATCCTCTGGAATACGTCAATCAATCTGCCTGCACAACACGGCGCTTAATTTTCTTTTAAAATAGGGAAAGCCGTAGCTGGAAAACCTCTGAATAAGCACACATTAAATCCATCCCACACAGCAATCAGCATTAAGAACAACCGTGAGGAAGTGATCAATCCCTACCCTTTGTTCACAAAAAAAATTATAATAAAAGCAAAACATCTTGCCCCCCCCAGGCTTTGACAAATCTCTTAAAAAGACCAAGAAGTTGGGGGGAAAAGATAATAACAAAAAATCCTTCACACTTTATGTGGCAGTCAGTAAAAAGAGTGGTAAAAAATAAAATGCTGCTTTCAATTTATATACATTTCCTTCTCAATTGGAAAGATCAATAGTTTTAAGAAAAATACTGCACCTTCTTTCTGCTCCGTATGTTTCTCTTATTGGTTCATTTACACCGGGCTGTTCTCATAGGAGCAGTTAGTACATCTTTTTGTCATTTTAGCCTTCCCCTGCCATTAGTGTTAACTGCTGAGATGGTGCAGCTCTCCTCTGCCATCCTGCCCAAGCACTGCATCTTTTTCCCCGGCCCTTCTCCCTTTGACTAATGTTCACCAACACTCATACATCATTCCCAAATTGGTTCAAATGAATTAAACACAGCTCTGCTTAACATTACGAGATTTAAATGGATTTTCTCTCTGCAGGTCTGCCCCATAATTGGGTTTATCCATCTTGTTGAAGTACAGTTTACACTTGCTAACATCACGCCAATTCAAGCTACATTTTCTGCTCCAGTGGCAGGAGTGAAGCAGATTTGTCATCGGATCATAACAGGTAATTCAAACAACAATTAGTTTGATGACGGCCCGTATGTCAATGTCTGGTCCCAGTCAGCACTGCTCGCACCCACTGCTCTCTGTACGCTAAGATGAATTGTGCTTATAATCCTTCAATTTCAATCGACAAACACTTACCGGAAAAAAGCTGGAACTCGACTGACACAAAACCATCATCCTATTGTCCAGCAAGCACCCTGGGAGAAGAAACCCAGAGCAGAGCTGGATGGTGCAAGCTCCCCTGCCCTCCAGCTACACCTCGGCTAATGGCAAACGGCTGAAGGATGGGGTTTGAACTGCATTTTCCAAGCATCAGCAGCACTTTGGAAACACCTTTCCCATGCATGCACTGACTTCCAAACTCAAAACACAGCAGCCTACAGGCAGGTGCAAGCTACCCTGGCCTTGCAGTCCCTTCAAACCCAAGCAGAGAGGCAGGTTTAGATGGCTGCTAAAAGGAGACTATTTCCTGATAGGTGCCACATCCACAAACCCACCAGCATTTGCAGAGGCAACTGCAAAAAGCTGAGCATCGCTGAAGATGAAGCTTTGAGCTTCCCAACTTGGGCAGCCAGCACTAGGAAGCGTTAGCTTCAGATTTCAATATATTAGCACAGATAGGGAAGAACACCCACGAGTCAGTGACATGCTTCAGCATCTAGCTCACATAATAACGTTCAAAATATTTGCAGGCAAAGTCATGCATTCTGGGTTTGAAAATACCATGCACTTCTTGGAGGGCTGGTTTTACCAATTAAACAAGACATAATTTGCCTCTCCAAATCTGCTCAATGTGAAAGAAAGCTTGTTTCACATTAAAAGAAACATTATTTCCTTAGGGCCAAGTAAATCTAATGCCAGGTTCATGTTTTTCTGGTCCCTTCACAAACACGAGGTTATCTGGGACATGGCATTGATAATTTCAAATACACATGTACATCAGCATCTATACTATTAACTATGAATGTGATCAATCCTTTTAAATAGTTTTTCTCTTTTCCTTTCTGGTTTAGAGGAAGAGAAAGAACAGTAATTTCCTAACAGATTTTCCACAGTATCATTTTGTCTCAAACTATATTCCAGCACACAATGCTAGTTGCTGTACATCATTTAACAGTAATAATCCAGCTAGCTGGTTGAAAACGTAGGAAGCCTTTTCTTAATTAGAGAAAGATCTCCACCAAAAGAAACTAACATTTAAATAGAAGTCTTGGTTTAAAAATTAAAATGTACTTAATGAGCAACAAAGGTATCAGTGACTAAAGATTTTCAAAGCCAATAGCAGAAACACCATAAAATCCTCTTAACCTAAACATTGTAAAAGATGACGATTAAGTTCAGATCAAAAAGTAGTTAAAGTAATGGTATATAAAATATTCTCCTCCTGGAGGTGGCACAGGGAAATTCTGCACAGATAGAAAGCAGAAACACTAAAACCTTACTGGAACTTGGAAAACATCATTCTGTTTCTCTGCACTAACATTTAAACCAGATATAAGTCAATGCCCTGAACAAAAGAAATACGGCTTTCTGTATGCTGTCTCTGGTTACACTTTCTGTTCTAATACCATCACTGCCATTTGTGAGCACCAAAAAAAAATTACAAATACTTCTTCATTTTTCATCTTTTTTTGCCTCTTTTTATTCTGATGCACGGCTTATATACAGAGACAAATCAGACTCATCATGGCCTGATGCTCAGCTGAAGTAAGTCACAAGAGGGCCACTGGGGTTTTTTGTTAGGGTTTTTTGGAGCAGTTACAACAGCACTCACAGTCTTTGGACAACATGCATTTAGCAATTCTACATTTGTTTTTTCATCATGCTGGTATTTCAGTATAATTCTGAACACCGGGAACGGCTCCAAGTGTCTCGGGTCACTTCTGAAAGTACAGTTGGCATCAATCCCACAGGTCATTCCCTTGGAGGGCTTCCCAACATCTCAGGAGCACCCAATCAGAAACACCAAAACCACTCAGAGACATCAATTCCCACACAAGCCCATCATCCAGTGACTTGTGCATGTCAAGCTCTGAAGAAAGAAATCCTGATGCCCCAAACACTGGGCAGATTAATGGGCAGAAACAGAGCACAGCACCTCCATCACCCTCTCAGCGCCTGACCCAGGCAGGCTGGACAGGGAAGAGGTGGCAGCAGACAAGGCTGTGGCAAGAATCAGAACCCTGTTTTGCAACCGTTACTCCTGTCCCACTGAAGGCCATGGGTATGGAGCAACATCTCCAGGCCAGACCCTTATCACCCTTATCTGCAGCATAAGGGCAGCAACTACTTGTATCCTTATGCAAACCAACCATTTAATCGCATGGCTGGGGGGGGAGCTGCTTTAACAGCATGTTTATTTTTGTCAAGATGGCATGGGAACAAGGCACAGCTTTGCACGTGGGAGAAGGGCAGGGGTCACAGCAAGGAAAAAGTAATGACGACTTCTAGGTATGGGCATCTCCTGGCACCCCATAGCCAGCAGATTCCAACTCTTCCAGCTAGTCATTCACAGCCAGGAAATACCCTCTCTCTCAGTCATCACTCAAAATAATAAATATTTATTTATAAATGGCTTGCAGCCTGTTCCCTTGGCAAGGGGCTGAGCAGAGCAGAAATACGAGCAACGCGACCCCCTCATCGTCAGAATAGCTGCAAAAGCAAATAGGGACCACAAGTCTCACCCAGGCAAGTTCAAATAGTTACTAGGAAGCATCACCAGCATCCAAGAAATTATAAAGACAACTTGAAAGTTTCTCAATGCTTTAGATCTATTCTCTCTTCCAAAACAAGACCTTTCCCAGGTCATAATCCCTCAAAAGAGGAGACTTCCTACTCTATCACCAAGCAGGCTCTGCTCCAGCCATGACAAACAGGTGTCAGGTTGATGTCCTGGCAATAAAAGGAGATTGGTGCTGATGACGCCTTGGAGACAGCAATGGGTACAGCACAGCCAAAACTCTACGCAGTGAGCGTGAACTGAGCGGAGCACCTAATAAGTGGAATTATTTTCTTTCTGTAATTTAATAAGTCTCAGCTATCACCAGCAGCCAGCGCAAAGCCTCAAAGCCAAGCACAATAATACATCCTCAGGCTTTTGTATCCTAGCTTGCCCTGATGGCTTCCGTTGTAAATCAGTTGTCATAGCTAGAGACCGGACTTGAGAAGCCGATTAAACAAAGCTTGCCCTGCTCCTGTCTGATGAAGTGCTCCTTCATCCAACTCCTCATTAACAGGCTCATGGATATCCACTGTGATTGTTAACTTCACTGGCTCATGAAGGGCATGCATCACGCTGGCAAGAGGCCGGATCTGGAAGAAGAAAAATCCAGCTTTTCCAAGTGATCAGAGCCCTGTCCCATTGCTGCATGGGTCACTGTGCTGGAACCACTCTCCCATGGTGGGTGAGGGAGCTCAGCTGAGGTCAGGCTGCTTGGAGAGAGCAGAGGGCACTGGACCAGTCAAAGGGCCATCACAGCTTTGAGGGTTTGCTGGTACAGCCATCCCCTGGCAGAGTCCCCAACAAACCAGCATTCCAGTGCAGAGCGACTCAACTTGGACCCATGGAGAGCATCCATATCCCCATGCCAAGAGCCAATCAAACAGACACATCGGTCGAAGTAGGTCCTGCTTTCAAGGGAAAGCAGAACAGCAGAGACAAAGGCTGGTTGACAATGGCCCTCTTTAAAATAATAATTAAAATAAAAATCCATAGGAAAACTCCCATTGGCTTTATCAAGGCCAGGATGTGACAGAAGCTTGTGGAGCCACCCTGAGGGAAGGCAATTAGTCCCACTAAAGAGATGCCAAAAAATTTAGCAGAGCATCCATAATCTCCCTGAAATGTTCTCTACCAGCAAAGCATAATGGGCTTATCATTTATTTCTCGATTAAGTGGTGCTTAAGTTGACCAGGGAGTGGATTTCTATTGCACATTGATTAGGCAATAAAAATACATTAAAAAGCAAGTCGGACTACAGACAAGGAACGTCATCCCTCTCCCTCTGCCAAGATGTCCTCCTGGGCAGGCTGCCGTACCTTCTCCCCACTTCTCCTAGCAGTTCAGCTCTTGTGCAAAACGCTTTTACATAATGAATGAATTCCTAAGGCTACTTGTAAAATTACTAGGCGCAGCCTTGTTAAACATTCATTTGGATTTAAGACAATGCGTTAAAAATCACAAGGCAAGTGAGCACCAAGTGCTATGCTACCATCAAAGTTAAATAAACAGGACAGGCCATCATCCATCCCCACTCTCCACACTCACAAAGTCTCCCACAGATCAATAGCAAGGCTCATTGATTATAATTGGAATACGATCACACTCTTTTCCTTCCAGGTCAAAAGGCACAATGACTACAAGCCATTAAGTACTTTGTGACACCACTCAATGACTGTATTTATGCCATGTACGTAGTTATGATTATTCCACTGAATAATGTTCATTTATTTCAGCAACAGTCTGACAAACTATATTTATGCTGCACCTTTGGCCTCCTTGCTTGAACTCTACTCAGCAATGTCTCTCAGCTGGGACTACTTCTAACACACAAACCCTCCAAACAGCTTTCAAGCCACCAGTGTTTCTTGGATATTGTTCTGTTTAAATCTACTACAAAAGGGCATTTTCTCACTATCCACGCTTCCACCCTCCTCCTCTTCTCATCTTTCCCCTCAAGCTCTTGGCCAAAGAAAATCAAGAGGATTTTAAGTTACATTTCTTGCATGCCCTCTGTGAGCACTGAGAGTCCAAAGCATTACCAGGGTTGGCCCAAGCAGCTGAATTCCGCCACCCAACTGGAGAAGCCATCCATTAAACCAAAGCACCTGAGAAATCCCACCACTACCTGCAGTCCTTTAGGAGCATCAGGGGGGCTGACTGAAAACCTAGGAATATCACTTTACAAAAGCAGCCTTAAATACAGACATCACCATACTGCAGTCACATGACAGCTTCCCTATCATTCCAGGATTGCTGGGGTTTATGGACAGCCAGCAGCAGAAATATTAATGCTACTTCTGTATTTCAGAGAAATAAAAGAGGCATAGATACATACCTATACTTTAAATATATATGAATCTATATATGCTTGCACACACATTCATATAAACCCCTTTGCTAGAGAAACGAAAAGGCTGGTTGTATGAAGGTGCTATAAATGCCCTTCAGAGCCTATTTAGTCTGGTCTGCATAATCTCACCAGTGAATTTGCCACTTGTAAATATCCCAAATTTACACCAATAGAATCTTCTGAGCAACCAGACAGTCTATATATAAATACATATCTATGCATGGAGCCATTACCATCCGTTTGTGGTTTGTTTTTCTTGTGAAAGATCAGGAGGGGAAGGGAGGGAGAAAAGGTAAAGTCCAAATCATGCGTCCTCACAAAGGACACAGAGCACACAGCAAGCTGGTGAACTGGAAGCTCACACCCTGTCAAATGAGATAGGGCAGCTCCACACCAGTTTTCTTCATTTCAAAACTGAAAGCCTGGCAGAGACGAGAACGTCAAGGAACACGGAGATAAATGTAGAAACTGATGTTGTGTCATGCTCTCATAAAAGGCCTGGGTACACCTACAGAGCCTTCCTTATGACTGTCATATAAACATTACACTGAGGCTGTGTACAGGAGATTAAACAGGAGGGGAGGGAAGCTTCACATGTGTCATGCTACCAAAGGTTATTTTAGGATCAGTTTAGAAGCTGAGTGGTGGGTGGCAGCTGATTATATTACCACAGGCATATTTAAGTATCATGGGCCCAAATTCTCATCAGGATCTCCCATAAAGGCTGCACAGTGACTTGAGCCAGAAACTTGGCCTGCAGAGCAGTCCACTTCCCCAGGGCTGTGGTGATCCTTTCTGGGCTTGAACCTTCTCTCAAAGCAAGATGCAGCCATGGCATTAGCACTCTGGCTTGAAGGCCAATGTTTGTTCAAGGAATAACGCCAAGGAATATACCCGAGACACAAGCGGGATTTCCCCCGCAAGGACCACCCTGCTGCACCATGAATGATGGTAAACCATCATGAGCACACGGAATACCTGGGGACAGAGCACACACAAGTACCACAGACAGTCCTACACAGCCATGGCACCACCAAGTCGTGTTAGCCCACCAGTCAGTAACAAACCACAGTTATTTGCCTCTGTGCATTAAATGCCTCAGATGCATCTCAACCACCACTGTGAAGAGTTCCAGCTATCAGTGGTTCACATCTTGATGGTATCTGGAACTGAAGGAGAGCTTTGGAGGAGCACAACCCAGCTTACCATTAATTCAGAAAAATCCATATTTGAATGATTGCTTATATTAAGAAATGCCTCTGTTATCCCACACAATCATTCACCTTCAGAACCGCGAGCCACGAGACCAATGCTACCTGGTCACAGAGTCATATCCATGGCTTTAGATCACCAAACAATGCTGCAAGTCCTGTCTTTAAGTGGCCTAATACCAGATGACTTAGAGGAAACCACATGGCATGTTCATATAAAGTGTGACCACTGAGTAGAGCACCTAATGACAGTACCGTTCTCACATACAGACAGACAGGCTCTCCCCTAAAAAGGATCCTCCCAAGTGACAAAAAATAATCAGATCCTTGATTCTCAAATGTTGCCATGACCTCAAAAGTTGCAGAAGAAAATTTATAGATACACATAAATCTTTAATATATGTAGACACATATACAAATGCATATATATTATAGGTATTAATATATTGAGATACATGTTATAAATATATTATATATACTATATAATGGTATTATATAGATATTAACATATTATTATATTTATATATATAACAGGTATTAATAGTTTTCCTTTCAATCTCTTCCAGATTTCTGTACCAAACCCCTGGCTCATAATCAGATCTACTCAACTACTTTGAAGGCTTACAGCACAGTTTTGAAGTATAAAATCAGCAAACATTTATTGAAGCTTTTAAAGAGAGCTTTATGTTAAAAATGAACTGCTACCCTGAAAAGTAGCTAATTGTATTTTCATAAATTTGTAGCTGTTAATCCATCCAAAAACACCAAACAAAAGTCAGTTGCATTTTAGTCCAGCTGTAGTTCTTCTCCCATTTCTAACTGCTCCAAGATTTTGGTACCTGTAACATTGACTACACTGAGGGGCTCATTCGCCTGGTGTTAGCTCTGAACACAAGTTAGAATCAGCTAATACTGGACCTGGGTCTTTGCTGGGAACAGAAAGAACAAGATGCCAGGTAATGCCCACCTTATCTGTTCAAGCATTCACAATAAAGAAACTACTTTTACTTCCTTAGGAGAAAGGAGATATACAGTTCCACAGAAAGGACCTCCAGCAGACTCCAACGTATCTACCCCATAGAGCTCCTACCCAACAAACTAAACACAACATATACTGTAGCGACTACTGTGGGTAGTATGGAACAGGCTGAATGATACAAATTTCTAAGGTAGGTTCACACTGTTCATAACACAGTAACAAATAATAGAAATGGGTGCAAGCGGCAGAAACTAATGCAACCTACACTGGAGAACACCATGAGGAAAAGTATACAAACACCAGTTTCACCTTCCATTACTTCAGTGTATACACCCCTATTCAAAAAGATTTAAATTATCTGTTAAAAATTATTAGCCAAGTAGAGAGAGGAAATTAAGTCTTTCACCCATAAAAAGTTCTATTTATTGCAACAAAACTCACACAACTGCAAAGAACCACTGTAACCACTAACTTACATCACCTGCCAGAAATACGATCACCTCAAGACTTTGCAATTCAGAGGTTAATCTACTTAAAGTTTTAGGACAAATCACTACTCATTATCTTAGTGCAACTACACTCCTTGGCAGGATAAGGTCACACTACCTACCAAAGAGAAAAATACCTATCTCCAGTGGACCAAACCATGACAACTCATTGAAAGACTATTTTTAGCCATCTTCCAGACATCCTCAAAACAGTGAAATATATTTATTTTTGCAACTTCAAATAAACCTTTAACAAAGAACTCTTGATTGTTCTTTAACAATATAAGACTATTATATATTGTTAAACTATAACTGTATAAGATGTTAGCTATAATATAACCAGTGTAAGCCAGGTTGCATGACATTGTTTGGAAGATAACTAGTCCTGCTCTGAGCACATGGGCATGCACAATGATATTGGTGTATAGCCAAAACAGGGAACTATAAATTTCCCTCTCGATCAGTTCCATACCCGAGACTCCCATCATGCCACTCAGCTGAGTTATTACTCATTGAGAAAGAACAGCAAGTAACTTATGAACCATTTCACAGGCAACGGCCGTTTTCTCCCCTCCTACATAAACTGAAATGCCAAATACCAAACCTATTTGTAGCAGTCAAGATGAGTTCTAACAGGCGAATTACCATGAGGATAAACTGATCTGGATGTCTATCTAACCACTAATAATTATTCCTACTTATTAGTTTGTTGTACCCCAGATGCATAGAGTACTTAAAGATAACAGAGAAAGTCTGATCCTTGCCTGGAGGAACTCCCATCAGTAGGAAAAAAAGTGAAGTAAGATGAAACTACATGAGAAACCAATCTCAATTTAAACCACTTGTGACAGCACGGACATGGATCTTAGCTTTCATTCTGCAGGAACCTCTTTTAGCCTTTACTGGAACTACCCCAAAGAAAGATGATCCATTGCTAGATATTCATCAAGTTATACAAAACCATAAATCTCTATCAACGTAATAGAATACCAGAAGCAGATGTCCTACAGACTCTAGGACTTCATCCTCTTGGCTTTTATTGATGTTCTTACCATCTTAAGAGGGTTATTCTGGTGGCATGAGGTAGTAGGTCACCGTTGGAGATATACACACGTTCAGCTTCAGAGAAAAGAGATCTTGAGAATCAAACAGCCCAACTCCCTTGATTTTGCTCCTACCAAACCATACTCATGTGAATGTACATCTAATGCAACTTACTGATTATATCAGGATGCAACTGGGGCTGGTAACTACTGGCACCACAAACCAGCAGTGTCCCAGTATCACGCAAACATTCAGGTTTAGCTGTGATCACTCCGAAGGCAATCAGTGTGCAAGATCACTACCAACCACCTTCGTGCAGCTATACCTTGAAAAGTGACTCCATGAAAGCGGTATGAGGGTGAGGTAGGGAGGAAAGGGGAGTGTAGTGTTTATTTCCTTTTAACTTTCCATTTCATATGTGTTCAGTGCCATGTCTGAACACGTTCAGACATTTCTTCCCTTCCCCACTTACCCTTCTTCCAAATGCTTGTCCTAGAAATTGTATCTGGGATCTGAAAATTAAGCCGAATTCTTTCTTTCCTATTACACAGAGTAATAAAGAGACTTTGCAATCAAAATTCTGCACTTATGTACACCTGTGTTAACCCCATTGTCCTCAAATTATTCCTTTAACAATGGCCGTGGGTTTGTACAGGTGTTTAACAAGCCCCGTAATTGGAATTTAACAAACAATTCCAACAGCAGGGGGGGAGAAAAGGGGAAAAGAAAAGAAGAAGAATTCAGCTCTCTCCTTGTGGCACTAGCTAACATGTTCAAGTAGCAGGAAAAACAAAAACAAATGTGTAAGGTATTTAGGTGTGGGCAAATGCTGACAGGCAACTCACGAGACTTCAAAAAACTGCCTGTTTTCTACTTAGATCCCCAAACCAGAGCAATAGCAGGGAGTGTAAATGAAAAACTTTTGCTTCTGATTTGCACCATCTTTCCACCATTCTCTTTACCTTCCTTCCCAATTCAACTATTCTGTTTCCAAAATGAACTTTGTATTTGACACCCCTGGGGCCACAAATTTAGGCCATGATCCTACAAGCCCAAATGCATGGACCCAGCTGGGCCGAGGACCAGTCTCTAAAGGGTTGACACAGAGGCAAGCCTGGTGCATGTGCAGGATGGGGCTGTATTTGCACCACCAGCTCCCAGGAAGGGAAGCATCTTCAAACCACTTACCACTGCATTAGGAAACAACCCCCAATGGGAGGTAGAAAAGCAAGACAGGGCCAGGCAGAACAGCAAGCTTGAGGAAATGCCACACAGTGAGAAGAGGACATTGGCTGTTCTGAGTCACCACTTCAACTAAACTCAAAACCTGCTTTTTTAGGCTGAGCTAGATTTACACAGGTAAAATCAAACAAAAGCCTTCTTCTGCAGTCATGAGCTTCTGCTTGCAACCATGACTTAAAACCAGCTTCCTCCAGCCCTTTCTCCATGTATCAAGCCATGGCCAGGACATAGACTGTTATGTAGTTAGGCTTTGTTGTGATGGATAACTTGGTCATAACAGTGTAACAGGAAAGGTTATCCAGCTGGCAAATGAAAGGGATCAGCGACTTTATACGGCCAGCAATTACTCCTTAGTGATGGAGAATTACTACAGAGCACTCATTACTGAAGAGATGCCAGTTACTGACAAATTACCAAACTGAGAAATTAATTACCAGCTGAGAAAATAATGCACAAGGGATAGGACTGAAAAAGCCATGTTCAAGAGAGGTCCATAATTTGCAACAAGTACATTCTCGTGAACAATTAGTCCTGGTACAATTAGTACCACACTGGGTACTCTTTCAGGATGGCAGACATCACTACCGGTCTGCAAACCATCAGTGGTCGAGACAAAACAGCAGCATCTAAAAATGGAGACATTGTTCAACCTGACCGTGACATTGTCCAACACACAGACCCAACTCTGTGCTCCAACACTGCATGAGCCATTCAGCATTACTGCCAGGGAAAACTGTTGTCTCCCAACTCCTCCTTGTGTCTACAAGATAACTTGTACGCATTCAGAAAACACACCGCATTCATAGGCTAGGCAAGTGAATCAGTGCAATGAGAGCTCTGAGGAGCTGCACTCAGAAGCGTGCTTTGCCGAACATCAACAAGCATTATTGCAATGCAAGCTCCAAGATAAGCAAGTTTTCCACAGCACTGTCATGCTAGAGGCCAACCCTGTGAAAAAAATCAATTTGCTTTTTGCTAAAATATAAAAAGATCTACCCAAATTCTTCATCATCATCATGAGGTGGAAAATAACTGAGCAGGGTGGAGGTGGAGAAAATACCTGCATACAAAACCCACACATGACCTGAGCTAGAACTTGAGTTTGTATTAGTTTTAAGGTTTCTGTCATCAGCAGCAACACATTCCTTTTTCCTTTGCCCGTATCTTAGGACCCTGGTGCACACACTGGCTGATCCCAGATCTCCAGAAGAGAAGGATGAATTGGACATACAACACTCACAGGATCCCAACATAACACCTAACCAGCCATGCCACAGGCCTTGGAGACAACGTGATACAGAGAAACACAAGACATCAGCCTAAAGGGCTCCTCTCTCTCTCTCTGCATTCAGATGTAGTGGTGAATGAGGGGGAGAAACATAACACTAACTAAATGATTAAATAAATTAGCCAAGGTCGCTACCTCCAAGCCTTTACAAAGCAGAGATCCTACATTATTTCAGGGAGAACAAATAGAAAGCAATCACAAAGCCTGAACAGCTAAGTAAACGGACATCAAAATGACTAACTTTGCACCCGGGATAATTACTGAAGAAAATCAAGGAGCTTAATATTTCCTTTTCTTTCAAAGTGAAGGCATACAGGAAATTTAGCACTCACGTTTTCTTCCTTGGGCAAGAACACCCACACTGCTTGCTCATTCACTCTCATTTTTCTCTGTGTAGCATCTGACCAAAAGGAGCCCAGAACAAGGCCTCCGGACCCTCCTGCATCACACACAGCAACAACTTTGATTTTCACAGTTTTATTTAGCTTGTTCACAAGGCTCAGTCTCATGTAATCCACAGGCCTGATCCTTCTCCTAATAAGACCAATGGCAAAACTCCAGCTGATTCAGTAGTTCTGGACAGACCTTGCAGTGGCAAGAGGATAAACTTTAAGGGACCAAGCCTTATTCATTCACTTTTCCTGCTTCCACAAGTAATCCTATTAAAAGAATGGACTGCTCCTAAGAGTCAAAGATGCAGGATTGAGAAACTGACTGAGAAATATTTGGGGTTTCCCCTCTAACCGAGCACAAGCACATTCCCCAAAGCACCCTCTTATTTCTGTATATGAAATCACAGCACCAGTAAAAAAATAACTAAAAGCAAAATGCCTGAAAAATGTCATTCTCGGGAGGAAGAAGAAACCTCAGTCCTTCTTTTAAAACAAGGGCAATCGAATGATGAGTAGCTGAAAATGTGGCCACACACACACTCCTTCCCATACACATACATACACAGAAGCAGTACATCAGAAGTGAATCGGAGAGAGAAAGATGAATTTGAACCCTTTATCCCCTGTCCTTTATAAAAGCTGCCACTCAGTAAACGGAGATTGCTCTAATTACTGTGACAATTCTGCACCCCGTTCAAACAACTTTTGTGTTCTGGACAGGTTTCTCTGCGAGTTTGAAATTCTTGGCCTGAGAACCACTCTTGTCTAAAAGAGGTTTCTCGTTGCAAACGCAGAATGCAACACTAACAAGTTTTCCCTCTTTTCAGCTCCTTTCATTCTCCTCTTTTCCAATTGCCTGATTCAGGGCTTAATGGAAACTTGTCAAGGCTTTTCTTCCCACAAACCCTGTAGAGCCCCAAGGCAATCTGTGCACAGAGTAACCACAGGAATCTCATATTGTCAATTAAAATTGAATAGACACCTGATAACCGAGTATACGTTCACGAATAATACACATCACATGCATGTACACAGATGTGCCCACAGAACCAGTCCCATACCTGGGCACAGCAGCAGCACAGCGACACACCAATTCCCATTTACAACCACCCAGCTACACCCAGGTTCTAGGTTTGACTTTTTAATTCCACATTGATGAAATTTAATTTCATATTTATGAAATTAAAAACAAAGTACACGCAAGTACTGTAGTTGAGCAACAGATTCCAATGGAAAATAAACTAACCACATATACCAGGCATTTGGCCTTTAATAACCCTGGGGATTGTAAAGATATTTAGCTGCTATCCAGATAAAATAAGCTCTGTGGATATTCTTTACACAGCAGTTTTGTGACCAGTACAGTAGTTATGTTTGTGACTGGCTCCTGCAAAGCCCTTTCTCTTTGTTTGTTTGGTGTTTTTTAACCGACACAGACATATTTTAAACTACATTTTACAGTGTACTTCAAGAATTAAAGAAAAGCCTATAGGGAAACATAACAGGGATAGAAGCAAATGGAGACATTTGTTTAAGAACAATAAAAACCTCAAAAACTTGACTTCCAGACAAACAACTATAATCTATAACTCCTTCCAAAAACCTTCTTGCCAATGGCCCAGAAAAAACAAAGGTACAAACACTGATTGCCATCTTATTCTTCTGATGTGTTCATTCAAGGTCATACCTTCCCCTGGATTCTTTAATATTGGCAAACATTTATAATAGCCTAATTTCAATGGCAGCCTGTTCAGCCTGGGTGTAGATCAATGCAGCATCTATATACAGTCTTCCAGACCCTGCCTGTGTCACAGTAGTGGCCCTGGTTTTATAAATCTCTTAAATCTAATTAAATCAACGCAAACCTCTTACTGTGTATGCTCCCAAACCAGTTCACTGGTTTAACCAAGTTAAAATTATTCAGGCTAGGGTTTAAAACAGTTCCAAGAGAACCTTTATTAAATATTTGCATCAGTTAAAAACAGAAATCAATTAGTGGCTTGTCTCGAGAACAGAAAAGCCTATAGCCTCAGACTTTTTCAGATCAGTATTTAAGGAATCACTGACTCCAGTGGGAGTTTAGATATGCCCAAAGAGGTACACCCCCACCTTTTCTTGCTCTATTTTTTCCTTTCTTAATATAGGATGACTTGTTTCTATTGTATCAACATCCAAGAATCTCTCATATTCCCCAGGAAGTCCCTTTGCAGTACTTTCAGGTTGGCATTTTGTAACTATTACTTCCATATGCTCCTTTTGGATTTTTTTGGTGTCTCAGCTACCTCAACATCACTAGTGAAATAAAAAGAGCAAACACTGATTTTGTTGTATGCAGCATCTTTCGCACCACAGACACTCCAGAGAGCCCTACAAAGCTGTGAGATAGGTACTGATTGAGGACAATTACATATTCATACCTGGTAGCCATTAGGTATGCAATCATACTTCCCATGGAGCCTAGGGCATTAAAACCTGTTCTGCCAAGAGGGGAGAACAGTTAGTCAGGCCTAACTGTATCAGTAGGGCTAACAAAGTGGTTATGGAACCCTTACCACAACAGAGAGTCCCTCCTGATCTCAGGCTCACTTCCTGGCCAAATACCTGCAGGAGTTTGGTATCCAAAACATCTGACTACAAAAGGAAGCTGCCCTTCCACCTTCTCTCTCCCTGCACTTTCTTCAGCAAGCAGCAAAAGCATTTCAAACAAGGCAAATCCATTCTCCGCTTACCAAAGCCTACTTGTCTCCTATAATTTCTATCATTTTCCTGTCATCATTTCTTCTTTGCTGAAACCAGCAGCATATGAGTCAGAGAGCAATCATTAACTTTTACAACTTCCATACAAATCCACCTACTCATATTAGAAAAGCAGTATTGACATGCAACACGGCCTCAGACCAGATCCTGATTCTGCCAGGATTCTCTGGGTTTCTGTGGGTAAGTCAGATACTGCAGAAGCAGGACCTTGTTTAAGAAAACACCATTAGAAACATAACTTTTAATACTTCATTTCCCCCCCCAAGAGTGAAGGATGCCACAGAAGCAGCAATATATCAATATGACATTTAGTTGAGTTTGACTTTTTCAATACCTTTATCCACTTTTGAAGAAGTTGGCCACTGGTTCAAGACACACAGGGCCTGATCCAAAGCCCTTCATTATTAATAGAAGGCTTTTTTTCCACTGCCTTCAATGGATCTTGGACCCAGCCCAAGGAAGACAAGATTTCACAGCAGTAAGAGTGACACACATTCTCCACATTCAAAATAAAACAATACGCGGCATTTACGATGTCAATCTGTACAGTGTGGATTTGTTTGTATTTTGCTCTTTTAGAACAGGATCTAGGCTGGTGGATTAACACACCCAAAAAGTCTCTCTGAAGTTGGAAGGAATTACAGGCAGATACAAAATGCCACAGTGAGATAGAGTATTGCCAGTATTTCCCCCACCTAGAATACAAAGGCATTCTTCTCCGCAACATTTCTTATAAGCTGCTGCAGCCACACTTTCAAGTGTCCCATCACTATAAACTCCTCCAGTAACAGCTACAACATTACCCATGATGAATTAATTTGTATTAATACGGCTATCACGTGCATTTCCATATGAAACCCATTGTTCTGGAGCATTAATAAAAACCTCACCCAATGAAGTAACATGGCACCCCTATATTTAGTTTAAAGAAATTTTAACCAAATACATTAAAACAAAACTGCTAATATCTTTAGTACATCATAATTGGCACAGCAAGCAGAAACCCAGTTATCTTCT
>JANHGB010048632.1:45138-82669 GCA_026283785.1 Coracopsis vasa
CCCAGCAGCATCAGGGATTAACCACTATGACGTACAAGACAATAATTAAGAGATTTATTCTGCGTGATTGCACATGTATCAGTAGAGGACTCAAAGTGATATCATGATCAATTGCAGTTGTAACACACACCGCCTATGAGCACTGTGACTGTTCTCACAAAGGCACTGGACAAGCAACTTCCATCACTCACCCCTGGTTGCCATTGTTGGCTGAAAAAATCAGGGAATGCTTCTTTTTAGAGCAGTCTCTTGTCTTCCATCACTCCACCTGGTCTCCCTTCTGAAACATGCGGTCCATGGGGATGCAAGCATCAGGAGGGCTATAATGGTCTTTTGTAAGAATTCTTTAAGGTTTTCATGACTAAACCCCATAATTTACATGAAAAAAAAAAAAAAGAACTAAAATGGGTGCTTTTAAATCCTATCAGGAATGAGGAAATCTGTTAGCAGCTGAAAGTAACTACCTGGCCTTTTAGAAAGCAGCAGTTTTCTATCTTGTTCTGTCACAGGGTCACTGAAAGTCAAAATCTAAAGGATCTTATCCAAGTAGATTTTCCCCAGCATCCCAGAGCCGTGTGGGCCAAGAGGAATGGTTAGTGAGTCGGATAATCCTGCCCTCCACACATTATGCAGCCCGGGAGAAGGGCAAGTGTTCCAGCGGGAGGGACACTGCCAGGCAGCCTTTGCAGAGGTGGTGTTTCTGGTAACAAGAATGAATTGGATAATAAAGTGCTGCACCTGTGATAATGAGTCCTTTAAACCATTATGTCTAAACATTCTTCTCTGCCTTCTGAAAAACATAATGCTTCAGTTTAAGCCAAACAACGCCGTTCAGCACAATATGTCTGAGGAAGAAAGCCACATATTCTTCTTTCATTTGTCTTTTTTTTTTCTCTTTTTGGCAGATAGTTCCATTTTTCATTTGATTTAAGAAAGTTATGAAAAGGCCAGTCGTTACAATAAAGAAACTTGTCCTGCAAACCTCCACACATGTGAAGGTTTTAATAGGTGTAGATATGTGAATAAGGATTAATAGCACCCAGCCCTTGCTTAGCATTATCGTATGAGCTTAACTTATGTTCTTGCTGTGAATTGGCAATGAGACGCAAAGCCTTTTGCCTCTAGGGCTGTGGTTCAAATGCAGCCTGGGTCATTGGTGACTCTACACAAAATGAGGGGGCTGTTTCAGTCCAATTTCACCTTCTCCCTGTTAAAAGACAGCAGAGAATTCAAGGTCAGAGTGATCTCAGTGTCTCTCATCTTATTATGAATTGCTATTTTTTACTTACTATGCTATACTACAGAGCCTGGAGACTTCTGCCAAATGTGGGGCCCATTCCACTAGTTACTGTGAAAACTCATGCAGCTTCACTTATTTACGAGCAGAAGAAAGGGCAGGCAATGAATGGAAGAGGGAGACAAGCACCAAGAAATGAAGTGAGTTGCCCAGGGGACAGTAGCAATGCCCAGAGCCCACCTTTCCTCATAACCAACCCACACTGTTTCCTTCTTCACTGGCAGCCACAGGTAAAACAGTGATGGGAAGCATGTCTTTGGACTTTTGCTTTCCAGCAGTAGCCTGCGTGACTGTCAACCTGGCAGCATTTATGGTATTTTTTTAGTAAGGTGGGGATAATATAAAACAAAGTGTATGACAGATGAAATGCATTAGCCCCAGGATTATTAATGGATGATAATGTATACGGTAGATCATTTTATCACACCATTTACATGTAAGTTTGTTTGGTGTATTATCTTTGACACAGTGGAAGATTCATAGATCAAGAGAATTGGTGTAACCCAATTTCATATGTTTTGTTGGATCTTCGAACAAAAGTGGATGCATTTTGAGTATACATTAAGCAAGTGCTGCATGAAGAACTTCCTCACGACACCTGGCACCTACTTTTATGGCTTATTTTGTCAGATTGTTTCTTCTATTCAAAGATTAATTTTCCCCCTTGCTGAATTTGTTAAATCTTTGAGCATTTCAGCCAACGAAGAGGTTTTCAGATCTGAGTTTTCTCAGGATTAAACACTTCTCTAGCAGAAAAAACACTACTCGGTCAATACAGACAGACCTGTTTGAAATCTAGCATTTGCTACACAAAAAAGGTTAAACTTTTTATAAAGAAAACTCCAAAATTAAATGTGCCCTGACTTTCAAACATGCCAGCTGTAACTAGATAAGTATTTATTTAGCTCATGCACTTGTGAAAATGCTATTTTATCCTAATTTTAAATTTAAAGCAAATGTTGGCTTATCATGTGTATAATTTGAAATCAAGGTATATGCCATTCATTAATGCAGGAGAAAGCTCTTCACAAATGTGGCACTCCTTCCTAAGGAGGGAGACACCATCCTCGCAGCAGTTTCTTAGAGGTCAGTCTATTTGCTGCATCAGGTCGGTGCTCTGTGGGCTACAGAGTGGGAATCTCCATTCAGGTATGTTCCTCAGTCCATTGCAGAGCTTCTCCCTAACATACATGCACATTATGCTAGACTCAGCTTGTCAATTCACACCATTTTTATCAGTCACTTGCCTTGCCAATGATAATACAAAGCAAACTTCCCTGGGACTATGTGCTTAAATTAGAGATGAGGTGTTAGCATCCTCAGAGCGTTCCAAAGCCCAGGTTGTACGGAGTGGCACAGCTGAAAACTAGCACAACTGCAGGACAAACCAGAGTGCCAGATCCAAAATCCCACCGGTGAGGCACACAATGTTCTGGATTAAACCCAAGCTTCGCACTGTGTGCCTAATATAAACTCCTGCAAGGTGACTCTTGGTCAGCCAGACTTCATGACATCCCAAACCCTGACTCAAACAACCACAGGCTTTTGCTAAGTTTTGTAAAGTCCTTTCCCATTATATTGGGATTTTGGCTATTTTTAACCTGGAAGCAGGACTCTATGGGACAACACCTGGTGGTGTTTTGTTTCTCTGAGACTTCCAGCACAGTCTAGAAAACACCAAAGCCTCAAATCCTATTTTGGACCAGATTCTGCCTGCTCCTGGGAGTGTTGTGGGGGGCACCGGGGTGGAAGAGAGAGGGTGATCTGGGTTGGTGGTAGGGCTGGTGCCTGATGCGGCAGTAGAAAGACTGGCTGCGCTCCTGACTTGGTTCTGCATCAGGAGCACAAATGATCCTGCACGCAATTAGGGACAAGCCTTCAAACTTCTTCAAGTTTGTTTCTTCAATAAAACAAAACCACCCTCACCCTCCCCCAAAACCCTCAAAACTTTAAAAATAAAATAAAGCCCAGACAAATGATCACAAAGACAAGAAAAATGCTTAAAGAAAATGAAAGGAATAAAGGATTTTTTAAGCTATATCCCTGTTACCTTTATTTCTCCTCAACAAAGTGATATTTCTTCATCCTCAAGATCCCTCGTCCTTAATGAGGTAAAACATCAGATTATGAAGAACATTTTTTAATGAGAATTCAGGGACATTTCTGAGTTGGTTGAGAAGTATGAAAGTATTTAACCTCAGTTCAATGGAAAAATTAACATTTTTCTTCTAGTGCCACTCACATAACTGCCCTTTCACAAGCCCCGTCTCAGCCATTTGGTACTTATAACTTGGTTTTAGCCAGAGGGTGCATTGCAGAATACAAATCAATCATTGGCTTTATTTCTTGTGACTAAAGGATTTCATAGACAGTATCTTTGTGGACAGAGCTGCTTCTAAGAAAATGGGGCTTAATGATTAAAACGTGGCCATTTTTCTCTCTCTTCAGCAGAAAAAGGCTACCAGAAGAAGAGTTCAGAAGACCATTCAGTGAGTGATGCGGCATTAACAGTGCAGCACACCTCAGCTCAACTGAGCACATGCATATGTAAACAACTCTGCTATCAAACACTGTGCCTTGTCAAAGATTAAACATGTCTTTAGGGAATGGGAACAGTGCCATGCTAGCACCTTAACAATCCAGGCCAAGCGGTAGGACAGTTGGCTTCCCCAGCAGTCTGTCACAAACCCATCTTGGAAAAGTTCTGAAAACATGAGGGCATCCCTGTCTTAGGTTCCTGTCTGTCGATTGCTCTGGGTAAACTGCCAGTGTACCACTTGCTGCCAATTCTAGCAGTGCTATTGTTATGTGGACACTTGCCCACTAGGAAATGGATTCAAGCCACCCCTGTACTTTAAATATGCTGTTGTCTAAGCTCCAAGTGCTAATGATAGTTAATGACACCAAGTCTGGCCTGGAATCTTGTAGGAACTGCATCCATGCAACTATTCGTTACCTTTGAATTGATCTGACCTACCTCTCAATGTATAACATTTGTAGTATAACCTTCTTAATACAAGAGGAATGTATTTGTATTCATACATTGGACAGAGGAAGCAGAGCCACAGCTAGAACAGAGGGTGACAACACTTAATGTTTTAACTAAGGAAATTAAGGTGAACTCTATGAAAAAAGCTGATGGGATTTCGTTATGCATGTGGGACAGCGGAGACTGATCAGTCAAGTGCATTAAGGTAAATCCCCAGCTGTTGGAGAGTGGAGAGCAGATACCATGTGTACCTCCCATGTTTTGAAGGGCTGGGACTTCCAGAGAGCCATTGTGCCAATTTTAAACCAATAATTTTTGGTAGGACATAAATTCTCAGGTACAGTGATGAGAAATTCTGCAACCCGTTGGACATGCACTGAACCCTGTCCCTCAGCCATGGGGCACAGAAGAACGTTTCTAAAGAAAAGGCTTTTCTTACCGGGCTCTTCCCTTGCCAATCTTGTGATGCCAACATTCACTGACATCCCGATGCAGTATACCTGGTACATTTGGATGCGCAGCCAGTGCTCACCTTGCTTGGTCACACCAGAAACACTCAAAAGCAGCCATGAAAAAGAAAGATAAAGAATGCCCATCAGGAGACGCAATGTAAGAGCTACAGATTCCCATAGAGAAGTATCAAGTTTTGAGGTTGAATCCTTGTGTTTCTGTCTCACATCTCGTTTTACAGACACCAGCATAAACAGATTTGCAGCACTTGGCAAGGCGTAAGAAGTCAGTAGATTCTTGACCTCCTTAATGTCAGTGTGAGTTTTGCTACTGCCATTCATGGAGCCAAGATTTCATCCCATTCTAGTACTGAATTAACTGAGGTTCACAAAGTAACAAATACACTTGCAAATAAAGGTAGTGCATTAGCCTCTGTTTTTCTAGGTGTTTTAGTGACACATCTCATGGTCTCAAAGCATTACAGCATTAATACAAGACTTAGGCCTTGCAAAGTTGAACAAATGCTGTGGGAACAAATGCAACAATAAGCACAGTTTATGAGAAATCCGAAGTGGGTTAACAATATGTGTCTTTATCAGAAGAGAAGGCCCATCTGGAAGCATGCATGAGTATCAGCTATCAGAGCTGGAGGTAATCTTGCAGTCTTGAATATGTACAATACTCTGCTAAAAGGAATTTTATAATGATGTAAAAAAGCTGGGGATTTATGTTAATTTATTTTATTGTTTTCAGTTATTTGTCTGAACTGCGTCATTCATTTTTTTAGTAGTCATGCAGTTCGTTGGCCAGTTCTTCTGCCTAAATCTTAGGGTAGTATACAATGAACTAACACACACATACACTTGTACCCACAAACCACTCAAAAACCCCCAAAGAAAGTCTGAAGTAAATATGTCAAGGAAGAAACTGGCCTCACCTCCACACTTTAGTCTTCCATGTCTTAAATAGTACAAAGAGAGAGAGATGAGCTCTGATTCTTAGAACCAGCAGAAGGCTCCACACAAGCTATTTTGAGCAATTTTTGCTTACTTCAGTGTTTTCTCATTTTAGCATTAAAAAGAAAGGATGGCTTGCTTTTGCCATTCATATACGACCTATTATACAGCTCACAACTAGCTACGTGCAGACTCTAGTAGATGCACGAGGAGGTGTTCGTTACCACAAAATGCAAGAGTCTAAGCAATCACAACTTGGCAAGATCTCTTGGTCCAGGTCTCATTAGCCTGGGAGTTCAAATTCCCCTACAAGCACCTTGTTGAAGCAGACAGATTGCCTGTGCCAGCACATCGGTTTTTCCTTTGTACAAAGAATGTTACAGGGGAATGATTGGAGGAGGAATTTTTGCTAAGAAAAGAGCCGGCAGATTTGGTGTGTTACAGTAGAATATAAAATCATGAATGACACAGGGAAGGTGAATAACTAACTGCTGTTTTATTTGCTGCCCCTAGTTCTCGCATAATAGGCGAGCAAGTAGCGTGTTCACAGCAAACAGCAAATGTTTGGTGGTACCTCTTCACAGACTGGATTAAGTTGTGCAAGTCCTTGCTGCAGGATTTTGTGAGTGCCAAAAGTTACACAGACTAAAAAAGAGACTAGATAAAGTAATAAAATTAAACACAGTAAAAGATTAATGTACTAGTAAATATTGGTATACCACTTCTGGCTTGGGAAGACCAGAGCCGCCAGTTGCTAGCAGCTGGGTGAGTAAACTTAGGATATATAAATGCCACAATACATTTGCCCTATTCTTGCGCTCTTATCTGGGCACCTGGTGTAGCAAGAACTCAGACCTTTGGCCTGACCCTGCTAGGCTGGTCTCATGTTTGCATCTCTGCCTTGTTTGTGCTTATCTACAAACTGCTGGTAAACTTCTGTACAGCTTCCCCAAAAATGTCTTTTAAGAGCTTTAAAGAATCATGAACTTTTACCCAGCAATTTGTGCAGATTTTATGAACATTAGGAAAAGGCAGAAGTTCTGACATTTGCTGAGGAGCACAGTTCATAAGAAACAGAGTCAAGCAGGCCTATGTCTTGTAAGCATGTATATTGTGGGGGGGCGGGGAGAGAGAGAAAAAAATGTGCATGTGAAAGTAACTTTGTGTATAAACCAGATATTTTCCATGACATATGTTGATGAGTTGAATTCTGTTAATTTATAAACTGTATTCAGAGCTGGTAGAATTTTGCAGTGTTTCGTGGCCAAATTCTGTGAAAGGACTGGGAAAAATCTGTTCCAATTTATTTTACACTCTGCAGTGATTTTCTAACTGTGTGTGAATTATTATATTTCGATCTGTGTATAGAGCACTGAGCACTTTGGCCTCAGCCCAGCAAAGCAGTTAAAGGAAATGTCCTGCTGAATTCACAAAGACTGTTTGCATTCTTAAAGTTAAGCATGTGCTTAAGGGCTTTGCTAGATCATAACCAAAGATCTCAGGAGCAGTTGGCAAGACTGATCCCACAGAGAATAGAAGAAGAGGAAAACAGCAAGAAAAATGTCAATAGATATATCGACGTGAATTTGGAATGGTGCTTAGCATTTGAGTGTATTAAGAAAAGAGATCTAAAAAGGCCAAGAAATATATCTGAGATACAAATATATTTTGTATTATTGAAAAAAATACTGCTTTCTGACAGCCATATATCAAACTCCAACTTTCAAAGGAGAGAAGCATTGCAACATATGTTACACCATTCTCATCATATTATTTTGCTATGTGTAACGCTGCAGCAATTGTTAGCACACCAAATGTTAATCTCATTCTGGTTCTGAAGCATTGCAGGTCATGTCATCACTGAATGGGCACCTCTGGATGTCATCCACTCCAATCCCCCTGGCTCAGAGCACAGTCGGCTACAGCAGGTTGCCCAGGGGGTTCGCTATTTCTATATGAAGATGCCACAGTCTCTTGACAACTTGTTCCAGTGTCTGACTGCCCTCACAAAGAGCTCGGTATCTTCTTCTTCCAGTGGTACAAAGCTCTTGTCATTAGTTTCATGAATGATTAGACCCTGCTCTGCTTTACAACAGTTAGATCCCAAGACTTCAAAAGGATTAGCCGCAGAAGTAAAAAATAGATATAAATGTAAGTGCTTTCAGGACTTTTGTTGGCAAGTCCAAGTAAGTTGATCAAAGTTGTAGCACAAATGGAAACAATTTCAAGCAATGTTGCATTGTAGTACTCACAAATGCATTACACAGATATCACAATATACATGCACAGGTTTTTCACATTGAAATTTAGGGAATTATGGTTCTTAATCCTGTGGAGGTTTGAAAAATCTCCATTTTTAGCTGTGGCACTTGAGGACTTTCGAGGACTCGCTTGCATTCTGCCCCCTTTAAATTTAAGCGCATTTTCTCACTCATTTCCATGACAGCCATAATTTCATTCTTTCTTTTCAAAAGCACAAAGCTCCACTGATGGTAAATAGTAAGATTGAACCCTTGGTGAACAGCAAAACTCATGAAGGCAAAGGTACATGATAAAATGATTTATCTGTAGCTTTGCAATTGTTATACAGATAGCATTTTGATATGTGCATTATGTTTAATAACTCAGTATCTGTGTGCCATACATATTTTTTTACTTAGTACTTTATCTTTCGTATGGCATTTTTGAATGAGTCAGCTGGGAACAGTGAGTCCTGCAGTTTGTGAAGCAAATGAATTTATGTATTATGACATGAAATGCACTTCATTCATTTATGTGCCTCCGTTTATTTATGATAATACTTCACAGGAGATGAGTGAATATTCTGTAATACTTTTAAAGAGGTCAGTGTAGTCTTAACAATAGTGTCTTCATTCTGCATAGACTAGTAAATCTTTGCTGAGGGGCGAGGTGGCTGGGGTTTGTATGCTCATCATGACCTATGTGGATTAGCGAAGTGCAAAGGTTCCAGAGAATGTGTATGTACAAACATACGTCTACAGCAACCTCTGGGGCATGCTTAAAGCTCATCTGTTTCCCTCAAGGATTTTAAAAGGTGGGGAGGAGGATTAAAAGAGTGGTAAATGGATGGAAAAAGAGGACCCTCAACTTCTAATTTGCTGGCCTTGTTAGTAAGAGAAGAATTGCTTTTATTTAGTGAGCGTGAAGCTGCTGTAGGTTATTTGTGTCTTTCGCTAAAATAAGGCATCTAGAAAGTGGATGGAAAAAATCATTCTTTTGGTTCTGTGTGAATTTAAAAGACCGAAAACAATTGATCTGCCCTCAAGTCCATAGCTACCTACAGAAAGGAAACAAAATAGTGTCTGTATTGTACATAAGTAGCTACAATATGATTTTGAAGTGGAATTAGGCCAACTTCACTCAATATCTTCCTTCTTTCTCTACTAGTGCCAGCTTTTCAAGCACCCACAATCTATCCCATCTTTTCAGAGCATTTCAGCTGCTACCAGAGCCACTATGCCCATCCATCCCAGCAGCTGTGTTGGTTTACAATGTTTTCGTGGGATTACACAGTGCAAAGGAGGAGTATGAACTTTCAGTGGACAACTGAACTGGCCTTAAAGGCTTTTCCTGACACCACCTCTCCTTCCTGTGCACCACGTCCCTTGCATCAGGCTCAGTACTTCTTTGAAACAGCTAACCACAGGGTAGAAAACTCAACTGGCAAAAACTGTGGATAGTTCTGCAGTGGTTAAGTGAGCTGAACTGCCTGTCTGAAGAGTGAGAAGGGAGGGGGAAGAAAGGATTGAGCAGCAAGCCACTAAGTTAGAGCCACTTGCTCTTGAAGTCTTATCCTAAGAAAGAAACTGTAGGTAAGTATACCTGCAGGCAATGAAATTCAGGTCTGTTTTTCTCAAGTGCTCAATGATTCCTCTAACTCCCATGGTGACACCTTAACAGTCAGATTCTCAAAAGGGCTTAGTTTGCAGTGAGCACCCAGGGTGCTGAGGCCTTTAAAATTCCTGCTCTCTTCCTTTGCTGCCTGCTTGGGAAATGAGCTTTTTGTAAAATTTCAGCTTTACTCAATAAGTAAAGCTTCTTAGTTAACTGCACTAGCTGGGGGAAAGGCATGGATCTTTAATACGCTCTGCTAGTGTTTGCTAGAGCAGTCTAGGCTGATTATATAGTGTTTCTGCATGAAGGAGGCCAGTGCCTGTAATTCCTTCCAAAGTCAATGCAGAGTGCAGGGTGTGAAATACCGTGATGGGCCAGTCTCCAGACTGCAGTCAGGGCACACGCCTCTTCTCTGAAAACCATTTCTCTATTCACAAGTCAGTGCTTCAGGCTGGGAAGAGCCCCTTAAAAACATATTCTGACTTTCAATAACATTGTGAGCACCACGCTTGAACCCAGGAAGATGTAAAGACGCTCTGTCCAAGGACTCCAGGAAATGATGCAATCTGAAAACCATTTACTACCTGTGTGTTTTACCCTCAGATATTGCCAAGGTGCTTAACTCGCCTTTATGGACTCTCCGTTAAAACTTATCTCATTGTAAAACAGTGTTTCTTTAGGGAGGGGAAAACGTTTCAACCTTAAAAGGTTCAAATCAAAATCGCTGAGGATTTATACGCACCAGGAAGTTGTACCAGGTTGATCTAAACAAAGTGATGATGTGAAAGCGGGTATGGCAGCCTTGGGGGTCCAGCACACCCCTCTGTCGCTGATGAAGGCTTCACCATTCCCACCTCCATTCGTGACAGTTGGCAGACAGGGAAATATGCCAGGACCTCAGTCGCTTGGGTGTAAAGTCTGGCATGTTATCACAAACTGCTGAGAAAGGTACTGGAATATAAATTGGGGTACCTGGAGGTAGGGCACAGACTCTGTCACGTTGGTGCTTTGACATTATCTGACAGACCATGAGAGATATTTCAGTATGGTTTAGCTGAGGAAAGAGCATCCTGATAGGCTTTGCAGGTGATGATTCCACCTCTGCCAGGATGGGGGCTTTGGGATGGCTGCAGCCCCTGCACCCTGTCCCCATGCTCCACACTTTCTTCTCTGTCTGCCCTTGTGTTTTGGGGGCTACACAGAGAGATGAGAGCCTGTAAGTGAAAAGGCAGGATTTGCAAGGAAGCTGTCGGATACAACACACTGAGGCTCATCCTCCAGCACCTGCCTCTCAGAGCTGGGGCAGTGGTGCCATCTCCTTGCAGCCCTCACCTCCCCTCTCTGCCTCCGCGCACTCAGTGTCCTCCTTTTCCTTGCTCATTAACACTTGCTGACTTGGTAATGAGCATTAAACTGCAATTTAGAGCAGGCAGAAAAGGAGTGTAGGGGAGAGTGGGAGGAGTGGGACAGGGAAGAACAGCACCGCTCAGCTGACCTCTTTGGCCCTGAAACTCCTCCTGGGTAGCTGACAGCTCCAGGTTTGGGATGGCGCTTGGAGTTTCCTAAGCAGCTCCCAGCTCAGGCAGGAAGCCTGGCTGCTGGATGCTGCTCCAAGTCTTGCCCTTAAGGGTAAGGAGCAGAGTCTGCCCCCATCACCTCCAGTTTTGACCTAACAAGTCTCTTGGTCATGGGACTGGTTTCCCAGGCTGGTGGGGATGGGATGGTGAGAAGTGTGGTCCCCACTATGCTGTCCTTTCTGAGCTGTGGCACCCAGGCCTTCCTGCTCCAGGGCTGACTGTGTAGCCAAAAGCACTGGAAAATGCATATGTATCCTCAGTTTTGCATGAAAAAAATCAGTGTTGTGAAATGAGCTCTCCAAAATACAACCCAAGAGCTCCATTTTCATGGCCTCAGGCTGATGCTGGCTGGGCCATAAATATCTCACAGCTTTTTGGTATGAGACCAGCCTAACCCATGGGCATGCTGGAGCCTGCTTGGGAGGAGGGGGGTGTCTTCATTCCAGGCATTGCAAACCAGCACAGCTCCCCGCTATCTGAACTTGCTGCTTCCTTCCTACTGTTAATTTGTTCCTTCCTGTAGCTGATTTGTACCTCAATTTTCCTGCTATCTTTAACGTTAATTCGTTGTGTTCTGTGTTACAGAATGGTGTTTGAAGACTGATTCCCAGACTGGCATTAGCCAGTGAATATCCAAATGGGATATTTTGGTCTTTCCTTCAAAGAGTTCAAAAAAAATAGCTCTTTTTTATTTCATTTTACTTAAAAATTGTGAAGGATAATGCAATATGGTCACAGCACTAGTGGATGGATATCCCTGTCTCTGGGAAAAGAGGGACGAAGAAGTGACTTCTGATCTTGGCTTTCCGTTGAGAAAGATTCAGCAAAGACGCATGATTAGAGCACTTAACGGGAGAAGCAGTTTTGACCTTCAGTTAAGAATATTTTTGACATATTATTTCAATATAGTTAACCAAGGCTAAACTGTGTCAAGAAAATTGAATGAAAAAGGAAAGTGTAAAATGGGAACAAAGACAACTTGGAGAGCATGACAGTGAAGCAGGCTGAGGGGACAGGTAAACCCAGACCCTGTCTGATGGTGACCACCTCAGTAACTTGATCATAGGACAGGGCACAATTAAAAACCTTCCAATGGATCCTTTATGGGAAGATGTGAGTGAGAGACAATAACATTTCCTGACCACACCGATTCCTGCGAACCTGTGTGGTCTTAAACTCATTTATATGGAGCACTGCAAGCAGCATAACCTGAATTAATGCTGTGAGACAGAAATGAAGCCACTAATGGACAGAAGGAAGCATGAGTCTAATGGTTCAAACACAGTGCTGGAGAGTCAGGAGACCAGAGCAGTTTTACCTGATTTAGCTACTGACTCATCTTCAGAGACTGCAAAGAATTCACTTGTATCAAAACTGTTGCTGCTTCTGGCTTGGGGTCCATTTTTCTGAAGTTATGGCAATTTTGAGCACTCCAGCTCGAGCTCCCATGTGCCACGGATGCCTCATCTGGAGGCTATGAGCATTCACTCATTCATGCTAGCGTAGTCCTGCGAACCTCTCAGGGGAAAGGGCATAATATTATGATTTAAATAATTTACTTTAAACCTTGGCTCAAGGGATGGCATGGCCATTAAGTAATGGCCTTTGTAATCTAGCAAGCCTTTCCTGCCCTTCCCTGTGACTGGATCCTGTATTTAACACTTCACCTGGCAAAGCGCAGAACAATTTTCCCCCATTTACTTTAACAAGGCAAATCTTTTACTCACCACACCACAGACATGCTGGCCACTTTGACTGAGATGGCCCTATAAGGGCTATACAAAGGATGACTCAGGAAAAGCTTTGCTAATCCTCAGAGTCTCCATCAGGTAATTCTGTGGTATCCAGGTATTGCCACTGGTAGCCAGCTTGGGGCTCCTGTCTGCCCATCAGGGCTTCTGTTGCAACAAGCACAAGCTCACACATAGTCATATGCTAAAGGCTTAATTACAAACGAACTGTCAGCTTGTGCAAACTGGTTTTTGTTGAGGATCATTGGGTTTCCAGGGGTAAGCTGGGTGGATTTGAATCTCTACCTTCAGAAAAAAGGCTGCGTTTAGGGACAAGTTTGGTGACTGTCATGTTGTCATGGGTGCCACTGAAAGCGCTTGGCTTGTTTCAGAAAAAGAAGGGTATTTATATGGGTATACAGCTTGTATAGTGGTTCGTGGTAAAAAAAGGAAAAGGAAAGGAAAACAAACAAAAGAAACCCCAGGTTTTGTGGATAAACCATTTGCTTTTAGAGGTGAGTCAAAACAAGAACTTCCTGGGTTCTGACCCACGGATACCTATTAAAAAGTTTCTGTGAGGCAGGTTTGTGAGCTGTATGTAGAGAGCAACCACGGTGACTGCACCCATCAACTCTGTCCTCTCTGCATGTGACGGACATAATCTGGGACCTGGTATGGCTGAGTGTAGCCTCAGCTTATGTTTTTCTCCACGCATTGGGAACTTACTCCTGTCAGAAAGGGCACTGGATAAAGTGTATCCTATCTCAGGCATGATCTGGCATGATACTGCCTATACTTTTTCCCTCAAGCAAAACTCCCACTGACATCAGTAGAAGTTTGATTCCAGAGGAAGCTGAATTTCTAGCTAGTTTATCTGATTCAAGCCTTCCTACATGAAACACAAGGGACTGATGCATCCTCTCCACCTTGGGAATCGCATCTTCTCACGCCATGGCTGAACTTGCCTCGAGGTCTACAATGGAAAAGCTGAGCGAGTCTGAGCCATTTTCACAACGCTGGTGAAGTTTCACAGCCTCGAGCAGTTATTATTGCACTGGGTCATACCCCTGAGGTAAATTATTAATAATAATAATATGTTATTTTTGTTAAATCTGACATCTCCTTTCATCTCAGCCCCATGCTTATCAGGAGCTCTGCAACAACAAAAAAGGAAAGTTTTATTTCCACATTTCCATCTCTTGGTCTCATCACGCCGCGTCTGCTTTGGGGAGTGAGGAGTAATCTGTGGAAAGCTTTCATGCTCTCAAACCTACCAAAACATGCAATATTAATTGGGATTATTAATTGTATTTACTGCACTAGCTAGTCTAACCTTGTTAAAGGCCAGTGTGAAGATGTGGGATCGTTTCTGTCATTTGGAACATCCTGCATGCTACCTCCTCTCAGAAATCAAAAGGAAAATTGCCTCACTTTTATTAATCATCCTTTTTCTTACAAGATTTTGCCTTTTGTTTAGCTGCACTTCACAAGGAGAAGGTGTGTTTTCTGTGCTGCTTTGAGATCTTGGCAGTTAATGGAACTCTTTGATTTTTAAATAAGAGTTATTCCTCTGAGTGTACAGTATAAACCTAACAGGCAAGGGACTGTGCCTTTAAGTTCATCAGTTTTCTCAGTGCTGTACTGGAAGGATTGGACTGAAACTTTAAACATTTCTAGCCATACCTAGCATATGTATAATTTATAAGCCACACACCGTTTTCTGTCAAATAGGCGATTGATCTGACTCGGATCTCGTTAATTATCCTCCACATACATTATACGTTAACAGATCTTCAGTATACTGTGTATCAATATTAATAAGATTATAAAACACTATTGATAATTAGGAAGAGAAAGAGACCAGGCCTTTGATTCACTCTGTTACTAACGCCCCTGCATCTCTAGATTAAAAAGAGACCACTTTTCGTTTAATAATATCAGATCAGTACATCCATCTTCTAAAAGGCTTTATTAAGAGAAAGCTAAGATTTGCATCCCTATGCAAGGGGCTATTTGAAATTGATTATGGAGGCATCATTGATGTGTGAGAAATTTGTTTCTCTGTCTTGTCTAAAGGGGGGCCTAATAGGTGGGAGGGATTTAAGGTGGAGCACTGCACTCTTGGATCTTTGATCAGGAAATTCCTATTTTTCTTTGTCAGGCTATATTTGGTAAGCCAGATTGCCTTGTTTTGGAGGAAATTAAATGGGATGTCATATTACTTCCTTTTAAAAATAACAACATCTCTGTTATCACACTCCAAAAGAAAACAGTGGAATTCAACAGCAATATTTTTTTCTTTAAATTATGTGGGTCTGATTAATTTTTTTCATTACTTTTTACAGTTTTTCTTTTTCTTTTTTCTTTTTTTTCCTCTGACCTGCCTTTTATGTTTCCATTAAGCTCATTTGCAACAAGCAAACCAGAACAACGAGCTGCTAACAAGGGCTCTGAAACGCTTCATATCCAACTTGAATCAGGCCAACCTTGATTTCCTAGAAATTTTGTCGTAAAGGGGAGGGAAAATCACTGAAGAATGATAGGGAGAAATAGGCACAAATAAATTCAGGTTGCCACATGACTGGTCCTCCACTGGGATGCTGCACAGCACATCACTGGCTTGGAGACCAACACCACAGTCAAGTGCCGGTGCTTTCTCTATCACTTATCAAATGATTCAACATTCAAGCATGATACCTGCTTCGGCCTTGCTGTCCATGTCCACTGATCACCACAGAAGCCTGGTCATTGCCTTCATTAAGCTTCAGAGTAGCTCTTCCCAGGGTCAATTTGCACAGTGCCAATGTGGCTGGGCAGAGTTCCCAGGCTCCCTCCCTGCTCTGGAGCAATTCTGTGGGGCATCCTTCTTGCTGCTGACACCAGCTCAGCTCCTCTGGGCTGGCCAGGTTAGGACACCTCATTCCAGCCACCATAGATCTTTTAAGCATCATGTGCCACAACCCTATTGAGATGGGATTTCTAAAATATCATGTTGAGGGCATCAGCAGCTTCTGCATGAGTGCTTGTGATGCTGCACTGAACAAGGGGCTGCAGTGGAAGATACTCAGTGTGAGCAGCAAAGGGAAACTGAGGAATACTACCGTAGCATGGACAGGGGAAATTCACACATGTATTTCCCTGCAAGGTAGCCCAGTAGATTCTCATTTCCCATAGCAATTCTGCTAACAGCCTAAAGAAAAACATCAATTTCTGGCTTCCAGGAAATCTGCCCTATATATAATCTGCCCATTCCCTAGAGCTCTGCGATTTTCAAGCATGCTGGGAGAGATCATGGTTCGCAAGACATTCAACAATGTGAGACAAGGGAAGTCCCAGGCTGCTGTGTCCTGTGCAAGGTCTTGGGAAAGTCCCTTCATCTGCCTGGGATGTTCATCATACTAATGAGGGGTCACAAGGACCACTTGGATATGACTGTGGGGTACAGGACAAACACCCACAGTACCTTAAATGCTCAGTACCCATGCCAGCTAGAATAAGGCCACCAATCAAGATCATAACATCTAATGTGCTCGGTTTGCCATGCCTCATTCAGTCTGAAGCTGGGGAGGGAGCATTCAGCTGAGACATAGAGGTGGGGGAGTGCAGGGGGAGATGCTGACCTGAGGGAGTGCAGGGAGAGATGCTGACTGGAGGAAGGCTAAACTGCAGCTGGGAGCAGATACCTAAGCCCAGATTAAAATGTACGTACCAGGTACGTAAGCAATGTAAAGAGCTTTCTGAGGACCTGAGCTTGCTACAAGAGATACCTGGGAAAATGAAATGAGGCAATGCAATGTCGAAGAAATGTTCTGGTTTAATCTCTTGGATGCTTGTGCCCTTCTTCTTTCTGGAGGGAGCCCTGAAGGAAACCACAGGAAGAACAGCAAGAGACAACAATGTGAAATATTGCCTAAAGACTCAGAAAGGAAAACACAGACTAAACCAATAAAAAAGTGCGGCAAGATAACACAACGACCACAGTTTTACTTCCTGATCTTGGAAGGCATAGTGGCTGGCAGGTTTTCCTTTGCAAGCCAAGAGTGTGGGATATCAGCACAGTAGGGCTCTTTAGTGCCAGTCTCTGGCTAAAAGCTTCCCATAGTTTCTCTCTCCCACAGGTTGCTGGTCCAGGTGCACTGTGGAGCAACTTCCTCAGCCAATGTTCACTTCTGGTGGCAGGGCTCACCAGACACAAGCCCGGGACCTAGTTGAGACACATCACATCCATTCGCACTGGTTCTTGCATACAGTCCAGGACATAAATAACTTGCTGTGTATTCCTGGGGACGCACCATTGCTGCACATCCTGTGCGTGAGCACAGCGGCACTCGCATGCACGAGGATGTTTACCAAGGCCAGCAGGGAAGTGCCCGAGGTGTAATTTTCTCACGAAGGAGGGAGTTCATTCCCTTAGGCCCACAGAAGTTTCTCCAGTTTCTGACAGTTTAGGAGATGACCTTACACAAAAACCCACGCAGGGAACCAAAGTTACTTTCATTGACAGCGCGGAAAAGTAAGGATATTTACGACACTGAAAGCCAGCTAAAAAAGAAAGATCCAGTTCAGTTTTAAAGCACTGGGAATATCCCAGGTTAATTCATTCATGTGAATGTATTTCTCCACAGAAATCTGAGATGAAGAGAAAGCACTCAGCAATTTGGGGTTCTATCCCATCTTTGCCAGTCTCTCTCTAGTGGCCACCAGGGCATCATCTGCTCGCTGCTCCTCTTGCCTGCTGTGCGTTGCGAAGGCTAAGCAAGCCCAGAGTGCAGACTCTAAGCTAGTGCTGCAGAACCTTCAACTAGCTTGAACTGGGAAACAACAGCCAGGAGAAGTCTCTCATCTGAGCAGCTGGATGCTATGGCACAAACACATCCTGAGCACACGATGAATTGCTTGTCTATCACCTTGTACAAATGAAAGAGCTGTTGATGCAATCAGGGTCACAGCTGAGACTGCCACAGCATAAGAGGAAAAGGGTTTTGCTGGCCAATCTTATCAATGTGGCTGAATGGGTTTTGAAACTGTACTACCCCAGATGCTGGGTGCTGCCAGCTTCAGGCTCAAATGTCTTATAGTAAGATCACGGAAGAGCTTGCTTTGTCCATGATCCTGCTGTCCATAGCTGTGTGTAAGTCTTCTGCATCTCCAGCTCTCAGGCTGGGGCTATTCATTAAGAATCAGAAGAGGGAGGGGACAGGAAACTATGTATGATTCTTCGTATCATCACAGCACATGCTGAAAATGAGATCCTTGGAGGCAATGGCAGCAGCCTGTATTTACTCAAATTAGGGCAGTGGTTTAATGCACCAGAGCCTTTCTGATGGATCGTAACAATTTATGGTGTGGAACCATTATGGAGGAAATGATGGGAAGGATCCATCATTGCAGGCATGATGCTCCAGGTGTCCATCTAACCCAGAGCAATTACTACATGGCCCCTTGACATGGCACCTCCAAACAGCAACATTGTGCCAGGATTTGCATATTATTAACCTGCTCAGCTTTACTACATCAGAAGGAGTAGAAAACAAAAGGAAAATATCTCCATTTGAGCTTTGGCATGGTGGACTACTTTTCAACCCTAGCAACCTTTTAATTTTGATCCAGGAAGAACAATTGCTTTTGTGTTGAGTGCAGAAACCCTGAAGATGAACATGCAGCATGAATAAAAATAGCAAAACCTTGGTAGCTCTGCACTAAAGAAAAACAATACTTGGGCCATTTGAAACAGTAAGAGTCTGCTCCCAGCTTGAGATTTTCCCTGACAAATTTCAGAGAGAAGAGATTTTTCTCTCCCCCTCCTCTAGCCCTGAGACATATTGCAGAAAAAATGCATGCACACGAGCCGTTGTCACTGGGAATGTACCAGCCTTCCATTAACATTGCTCTCCATAGGATGGTGGTTGGCAGGAGTGCTCATTTTAAAATCCAAAGGCTCATGTCTAGTGCTCCAGCCCTTATTCCCCTGAGGTTTTTCAAGCCACTTGAGCCACTTGTCTGGAGCCTGCTTGCTTTGATCTCCTCCTGCATCGAACGTGTCAGGAGAGAGCTCTGCAAGGGGAAAGCATGAATCGAATTGTGCGCTCCCATCTCGAGTCTTGCCCATTGCAAAGCCATACCAGGAAATTGAGGAAATGTTCCAGGTTTAAGCTTTCTACCCTTAGCCAGGAATTAAAACCCCTTCATTAATCCAATCTTAAATCTCAACTAGCTGCTGCTTAAAGTGGTAATAAATATTTCATACTGATTGTGTTGCGTTCCTTGCTGTGTTTATTAAATGGAGTTTCTCATAATTCCAGTTATTCATTTTAATAGGTCAGGACTTGGCTGTGATTTAAACAGACCACTGAGGAAACAGCCGTGGTTAAACATTGTAACAATATGGATTATTAATTTAATTGGCCAGCTATTACTTGTTTTGACTCTGTGCTAACACATTTAGCTCAGTCTCTTGTGGCCTATAAACCACAAAGGTCATGACTTCAACATTCAGAAGAATGGGAAAAAGAGAATCAGGGCTGAGATTATGAGGAAAAATAGAGAAACAGTGTGGGGAAGACAGAGTGGGGAAGGCTAAGGGCTTGCTGGAGGCAGTGCAGGGCAAAAGGGGATTTATTTAGTAGCTCACCAATAGAACATCCTCTAAACCACCAGCCAAACTAGCAGTTTCTTTCAGTCCATATCCCTCTGAGGTGATTTCAGACAGTGATTTTTACCTGCAGGTGTAATGATGGCATCCTCACGCATTTAATATCACCTTTATTTTATCTCTGGGTTGAGTTTTTTTTTGTTTGGTTTATTTGTTTGTTGGTTTGGGGCTTTTTTGTTATATAGTTTAAAATATACCATGTAGAGAGCTCACGTGTGAATAATCAGCAGTCATATTTATAAGTGTGTTTAAAAAGCCAACCTAATGCACCAATTTAAAAATGCACCCTATTCTGGATGCTTTTACTGCACCTTGATTGAAAGCAATCTCTTGATGCTAGTGAGATACAGTGGTGTGAAAAAGCACATTCCAAAGGGTATGTTAGCAAAAAGGGATAGTCAGGAAAAAATGTGGGGTTTATCTTCTGTGCACAACAAAGCTAGTGCAATTTATACCACAGACTGCTCCATTTTAAAGGAGTCAAATCTTTCCATTGATTTTTTACGCAGAACTCTCATTGACTCCTAATAGGAGTTCTGTGCATTGAATAGCAGCAGGATAGGACCCTGTATTTGTCTTGGCAACTCTGTGCACAAACGTGGCAGTGGGCAATGTTTCCATATTCATGCCTGTGCCAAGTATGTTAAGCATTCAACTTATATAGGTGCAGAGACCCTACCGTGAAGGAAACTACATAAGTACGAAGGGTAGTCAGATAGATTAGGCAGACAAGCAAGCAGGTATGAGTCTCCATTTTCACTGTTTCTCGTCTATTATGTGCCTTGGAATCTGTAGCTGTTCCTGTAACAAACTGCACAGGCCAATAAGGTGAAAGAACACAGCCCAAACCCTTTGTCTGCAGCTGCAGGATCCAAACCATACAGCTAACATGGGAAATGTAGTATGCATGAATATAGAATGCATAATCAATAGTAACAGCTGTCCAGACAAGTTGGTGTGATACCAGTGTTGTAAGACTTCTTTCATCCTCTCTCTCATCATAGCTCAACCCAATTTTTCAAGAGAGAGGGACACTGGGAAGTAAAAGGCAAGGATTTTCTTCAGGCTTGAAATCTTATTCATGGTGTAGAAAAGAGCCAGGTGGAGAAAAATTCTCTGCATCACTTTCTGGCTTTTTCCTCCTTTTTTGCCTCTCTGTCCCTCTCCCTGACTTAACTTTGGCTCTCCTACCAGCCTTTCCTCACCATGCCATTCGTATCATCACTCACACCCCTGTGAGCCCTGTCAGCCCAGTTCCCCTGCCAGCAGACTCCAGCCCTGCATGAGCTCTCACCTTCTAGCCCAGATTTCCTTGTTCAGGAATCCTCACCCCTTTCTGGTTCTCCACCTCCTGCCATGTCTTCTTAGGCTTCAAACCCACTTGCTTTTTATCATCCTGTCCCCTCATCATGCACCCCAAGTCTCGGCTCCTCTCCAATGGTCTTTACCCCATCTTTGTTCATCTTCTACACCCTCCACAATCAACAACAACAAGCCGGCAACAACAGCACTGACATCCTGTAACACAACTACTGCCCATTGCCAGTCCAGGATTTATTGGTTTTTGTGGGCATAGCAATATAGACCAAAGGCTAGGACCATACACTATATTCTGCGTCTTGCAGGAATCCTTTGGAAGCATCTGATAATTCCTCACTCCATGTCATCAGGCTGTGTAACCCCGGATTCCCCTGTTCCACCACTCCTCCTGGCTCTGTATGGCAGGCAAGAAACCATAGCCACTGGTACACTACTCACCCATGGAGCCATCCTTAGACTGCTGCAGGTGCCTCGTGCTGGGGCCTCTATCTTTAAGTGTGGCTGACAAACAGGGCTTTCTTTTGTGGTGCCTAGCACCAGCAGCCCCTAAGGACAAGATACCCTTCCCTTCTTCTCCCCCACCCCCAGCCCTTGCACACAATACAGTATTTGTTATGGATTTGTTTTCCAGTACATGAAGAGCACAAGAATGTGTGCTTTTTTATGATAAGGTAAGCAGGGTGACCCTGTAACATTCCACATCTGAACGCAGAACGGCATCTGCCTCACAGCTGTCCTTGTAGCAAGCATTTCAAAAACACAGACGGCAAAAAACCAGCAGCAATATCTCATCGCCGATGTAGCTGCTTACAGCACAGCCCTCACCGTCTTCCAAATACCCGTGTTTGAGAGGTGACCTACAGCTGTGAAATTTGGATGCGGATTCCAGCACCACCCCTTAACTTCAAGGATGTTCCAATACGAGTTTTACACAAAGCTTTTGCAGAGCTGCAGGCCAATTGCAAAATTTGTGGTTGGAGCTAGGTTCAGATTCTGAACACCCTGAGTCACAAAGATTTCGAAGAGCTTTGGCTTGCTTGAAGAATTCATGTTCCCTATTACTTGAGTGCATTGACATATCCTCTACGAGTCATGGTCTAGAAGCCCACAGTGAAAGGCTCTGCACAAACAGAGAATGACAATAAAGAAGAGAGTTTACAGTTCAGAGTCAAGGCATAGCTACAGAGAAATGTGGAAATGCAGGGAAGGAGTTAGACTGTCAATGGAATGGACAGTGGCCTCAGTGCAGTTGTGTTTTTAGTGGTAATCACATCAAAAGAGATGTTCTAAGGGACATTTTGGAGGAACAGCTCAGTCACTTTGCAGCATGAGTTCAGTGAAGGGTTCTTCTCAAGAACTGTGGGTATCTAGCATGAAAGCACAGCTATGGACATGGAGATCTTGGACCAACTGGATTTTGAGGAAATTAACAACAGGAAATGAGTGGAGAGGGAAGAATTCTTATAAAGGATGCTGAAGGAAGAGGCAAGCTGCTGCTACTTGCTGCAATAGGTGAGGAGAGATAGATAGTGAAGGAAGGCAAAAAGAAAGTTTATGTGATTCATGTGATGAAAACTGAGCACCATTTGAAACAAATATGGGAGGAGATAGAGAGGGTTAGACCAGAGAAAGGGGTATTGCAATCAGATGGTAAGTGCTGCAGCAAGCAAATTAGCTGAGAGAAGACTATGATGTCAAAGTTATGCAGAAGGAGTCAACAAAGATAACTTGAGTGCAGGGTATTCAGAGAGAGCAGGCCAGCACTAGTCCAACTTGGGCTGAACATTGGACATCATAAAAAGATATCACAGAGACATGATGAGATTTTAACTTGGATATAAAGAAACAAAGTACAATAGAAAGAGTGAACAGGGAATCAAAGATGATAACTGAAATCAAATGCATGAAGTCACTCAAGAACAAGACAGCAGCAGGGGAGAAAGCAACTGTAGGCTTACATGAAGCTGAGAAATCTGGTTATCTGCATTGGAGGCACTTGACAGATCAAAGAGGTTGAAGTTGGAATAAGAGATGATGTCTGTAGGGGTACTGACAGGAGATGTTTAGACTAAATGCTACAGGTGGAAGCTAAACTATAAAAGGTGAACTCCTATAAATGGATGTAAATGAAACCAGTTTTCAGAGGGAGTTAGATGACAGTTGTCAGGGTGTCCTCCACATAGGAGCAATATAATTGTTCAGTTTGTGAAAATCGGCTGAGCAAGGACAGAATGGATTTGTTATGGAGGAAGTCAGCCTTGTCAGAGGATTTCCACCAGAGAAAGTCTGATGCATGAGATGAGGGCAGAGGATCTTGGGATTCGAAGCAGGAGACTGGCAACAAGCTTATAGCAGGAGAAGAGCTGAAAGGGAGTGATGCATGAAGAGAACCAACAGCTACCTAGAAGGGACTGAAGTGCTACAACAAAAAGAGAAGTCTGACAGCTGATGAGAAATTATGCTCTTGGTAGATGGCCAGCTCGGTTTTTGGTGATCTGGAGTGTGACTGAAAAACTGAAGTAGAACATGAGTGCAAGGAAGTTCAAGGGCAGTCAGGTTACTAGCATCAGTGCAGGAGTTGCTGGGAGCAAGGGCAGAGCATGGGACAAGGCAATGAGAGTTAGTACAGGAGGTACTAACTGCAGGTAGAAGAGTAGAATGATGGTAGACACAGTGATATTCAAATGAGGAAGAATGGAAATTGATGGGTTGGGTGGGTCTTTCTATAAGTTATAGTTCAGTTTCCCCCTATAGTCCTTCATGCAAGATGCTCATTACTCAACAGTTCTGCCTTACCTTGTGAGCCAGGTCTGGGGGTTTCTGGCAAGGGTTGCAGGAATAAAGTCATAAAATCCTCATAATCTTTTGACCTTATATGAGAGAACTTCCAGATAATGATGTAGCTGTAGAAAAGCAGGAGAACATCGAATGCAAAGCATTTTGTTTTACCTCTAAGATTTCTCTCCCTACAAGATGTTGACATCTTGTCAACATCTCTCTACAGGATGTTGACAAGAATCATTATTCCTACCTTCACATACTTTTTAAAAGAGGAGGGACTATTAGCTCATCTGGAGAAAGCCCTGTTGAAAGATATAAAAAGGTTTGTAGTTGCACAAGTGCAACAACTCCTTCTTGGATGTCTTCAGGGGACTGAAGATGGATGTTCTAACACAGCAGTGTGAGTTAGTACAGTCAACCTCAATAGCCAAAGAAATGAGGATTATACTGGCTCATGTCTTCTTTACTGCGGCTCAAATGGGAACCACACAGTAAATTCCCTCAGGGTGAAAATGGTCCCTCTTCATTTTGGAAGATAGGTGAGGACAGAAAAAACATTACAGAGCCCAGTAAAGAGCAGGTGGTGGCACTTTGCTTGTGCTACAAAGAGTGATGTAATACTTAAATAAAAATAATTAGGTTGTTGGACACAAGCCTTCGTATAAAAAACAACATAGAAAACACATGTTTTCACATGTTTCTAATGCAAACCCCACCTGTACTCAATCAGTTTCATGAATGTTCACGTGACTGTGAAGTTTAAATGAGCACGCAGTGCGAGCAGCCAGCGCAGGGTGATTCAGCGTGAGTATCGCTGCGGGTGAGCAGCAAGTATTGCACTCTAAATGCCTTGCATGTCCTGTGATGGGCCAGGGGAACATTCAGAGGAAATGCCTCATTTTGTGCTTCTTCGGGAGAAGGAATGAACCTATTGTCTAGTCCTCTGGGCAGTAAGTACTGGACTCTGAGCCCAGAAAGACTAGTGGGAATCAGACCCCAGGATCTTGTTGACATTCTGCACATTCTGTGGTTTCTCTTTTGTCAGGATGCACACTGCTTTTGTGAGGCAAGAGGGGAAGGGAAGGCAAGAAATATTCAGAATTCTCTCCAAAGTCATTTATGGGAGCATTTATGGGTTTCGCTCTCTGTGTATAAACTTGCATGTGTTGTCTTAGGCAGGCTGGGTCATTGGTTGCTGCCTAGGAGTTGACTAAGCTGAAAATAATCTTTTGTTTCCCATGATAACTTGTACTTTGAAAATGGAATTCAACAACTCTGGCTTTTTGTTTTTTTTAAAGAAAACAATTGTTCATTTAAAAATACGATACTGACAAAATATCTTACAAGCTAAGAACAGCTAAGAATGCATTTTCCAAACAGTAGAGTGCTTGACCATATCTCTTGGCATATAGAGGAATATGTGATATCTCTGCTTAAAGAAGAGACCTAATCACTTGAAACTTGCTGGCAATGCATATCCTGAGTAACATCAGGGCTATGCACATTTACAAACACTACGCAATTAGTTTAAACCAGGGTTTTAAAAAAGCCTGTAGAAGGTTTTAAGCCAAGCCTGTAGAACATATTCTGGAACATAGCAAGGAGCTGGTCTACAGCGCTCCAGTGGTTTGCTTTGAAAATAAGCAACAACAATGGATCATTACTTGTTTTTCATTCTTACCTGACTCTGATTTGCCCCACTAAGCATTTCTGAAACTGTTCTGACCTTTTTCCACATAGTAAACATATTTGTAGGACCCACACATACACAATCTGTAGTTTTGCAAAACAGCACATGAATACAATATTAAATTATCTTGGTTAAACAGTTCACATGGAGCTGAATTGCCTTGCTACAACAAAATTGTGTGTTTGTAACTCCTAGTAATTAGCTTCATCATATCAAGATGTTTTCAGCAGAGATCTTTCTTCTACCAGCTCCAAGAGGTAAATCTAATCTGGACTCTCTAAAAAAGGTATAAAAATCCAAATATTTTTCCCCTTCTCCATCCATTAATCAGGTTGAAATACTGGTATTTTCTTAATATCCAACTTCCTTTGCAGCTCCTAAGTGATGTTTTTTGAGTCCCCAACTTGCCTCACAAAGTCAGGATGTGTGGATTTGCAAATTCTGTTACCCCTTAATATTCATATCCATAGAAGAGAGTGACAGGTTTGGGGAAAGACCCAGAGAATTATTGCAGACTCTTCAGCTCAGATTTCATTTCTTTTCTTGATAGTCAGCACCTGACTATAATTCATTTTGAAAAGTTTAAACAGAACCTTCTATTTTTTGCTGACTTTGGAGCAAGGGCATTTGTCTATCCCTCATTAATCTTTATGTCACTTGCAAGACGGTCTAAAGAAACATCATACTTTTTCCTTTTGGAATAGATTCCCTAAATAGAGGTCCAGTGCTGCAACCCTTGTCCCCATTAAGGTTTTGCTAATGACCTTACACCACTCAGAACAAAGATTATTAAACCGAGCCAGATGCTAGTTAGATGAAGAGAAGACGAAGACAAAAAGTGGCACTAAAAAAGAAGGCTTCTCCTTTGACCCCCCAGTAGAGAGTTTAAGGTATCAGCTTTCAGTGGAATTGACTTAGCAGAAACAAAGCGAGTTTAATGATGAGTGTGTTCCAAAATCCCACCTGAATTTTTGTTAGTGTTGGGTGGCATCATCAGCCAAGTGCTTCTTAGCACAGTTTGAAATGTTATTGGTCCCTTTAGCCGTTTTGTAGCTACCAGTTATGTGCTTGCTAATATTGGTAGCCATTTACCTACTTGTTATTACAAGAGAATAGGAATGCAATCAATCTGACTAACTTCCAGCCAAAGAGTGAGAACTTGTCAATGCATTCCAACAGATCCCTCCTATTTTTTCCCTCCTTGGGTTCACGTATTACTTCTCCATGCTGTTCACCCATCAGAATTAGAGACAACTAGATATGAAGGAAAAGCCTGTACCTTCATAGCAGGCACTTCTCCCAGACAAAATAGAGGTATTTCCTATGTAGGACTTTCCCTTGCTGTGCCGCACTTTCAACAGTCACAGAAAGAAGCTAGGAGGAAAGGATCCCAAAATCAAGGCTTGGAGATTTCATAAGATAAGGACTGAAGAAAGAATAATGACATAAAAAAAGAGTTAAAAAATAGTCCAGAGGAATGGCTGTGGATAGGTCTGAGGGAATCTGTGCAATATTCTAGCACTGGAGAAAGGTGATGGTATTCTTAAATCTCCAAAACCCGACAAAACATATAAAAGACAGGACTGGGTACTCAGTTACTCCCAAGTGTATTATTATGAAGTTCTTCCAGAAGGGACTTCACTGTAATAAGAGATAGGCTTGTTACTCCATCTTACCAGTCTGTCTAACCTCATATGTTCAATCTTCCTTTTGCACCATCGTTGAGCTTGTTTATTTGTAGATAACCGCACTCTCTCACTGATATAGGAATATGACAGCCAACAAGACACACATCATAGAAATATTTCCTATCTGTCGAGCCATGTGGTGTCAGACTGTAACCCAGGATCTCACTGCAATGTGCAGTGGCCTCTTAAAGAAAAAGAATACTTAAAAGATCTATGGATTAAGAACACTGCGAAATTAAGGAACCGGCTATTAACAAGGTTAACTTCTCCAGTGTTTCCTTCAGCTCAAGATAATTCAGCTCATCCAAATAGTACTGGGAGTAAAAGGAGCTGAGAAGAAAAAAGAGTTTTTACTAAAGGCTCCTGAGTTTTACCACTGAAACACTAGGGTATTTTTGGCAAGTTAATACTTCCTCTATTTTCAAAAGGGCCTTTAATTCAAGACATCCAGCTTTCTGGGTGTCCAGCTCCAGGAAGGGGCAGGCTAGTTTACTGAGTGTCGGTCTGAGTTGTTGGGATGGGCAGGTGGTACTGAGGAATCGATATCAGGCCTTCTAGGGGACATAACATCAGTCAAAAGTGTTGACCTCCACTGCTCCACACTGTATCCTTCTGCAACGATACCGAATGGCAAAGCCTCATGTAATTATACTGGTGCTTGTAAAGTGCAGCAGATGAAACATGCTACATCAGCACGCGTTGCTTTTATTACTGAGAGGGGGAAAATCCTCACAAGGAAAGGAGGGAATGAAATTCTGAGTGCTGTGTTACTCTGGATAACTTCTGGGAATCTAATTATTTGAGAAGAAATGCACTTAGCAAATCATTATATGTGGGTGTGAAAAATTGCTAAGGAATCCCCCCCTCCTCTCCTCCTCATATACCTTGCCCTTAGAAAAAGAAGGCAGGTAAGGGTACATTTATCATTCACAGTCTTTTATACTACTAAGTGAAATCAGAACAAAATATGGTAATTAATCCATTGTGCATTCAAGGATTCAGGTTTGAGTAGCAGATGGGAAAAGTTGTGGATCATAACCCCATGCAATATTTGACAGAATATCAGTCAAATATAGTTCACACATCTTCATGTTTCTGTCAGTCCCTCTTATCTAAAGTTAATTTAAAGTGACAAGAACTACATTCGCGCTTTTCAAAGGGTAATGCAAACTTTAGAATATTCGCCTCAAATCAACACCCATTCAGACTCCTATATGGTCAAACTGGCAAGTTCCTGAAGGTGATTTCACTCTGCATCTATGCTAAATTTGTCATCTGTTGCTGGGGTTTATTCATTAGCCCTTAAACAAATCTGTTCAAAAGTGCGGTAGAGAAGGTGGTACCTGTTTATTCTGCATAAAGCTGTCTCAGAACCAGAGTCAAGGCAATGCTGGCAAATCTCATTGTGCAAAGTAATATCATTTGGATATTAGGGTTGTTTTTGAACTATTCTTTATACAAGAGGAGTACTTCAATTCCCTGCTTGGGATTTGGGCACCTACTTTCATTCCATCACTGCAATAAAAGAGAGTCCAAATAAGAGACCTCACGCAGGCACCCATAGAAAGTCTGGTTCTGTGGCTCCAGTGCTTGCAGCACACTGCTGTTTTCCTGAAAAGTGGATCATTTGATAGAAACAGTGATTCCTTTCCTTTTTTCAATCAAAATAGCCTTTGTGAGCACATGCATATGCACATCTGCAAATATATGTTCATGTACTTTTGTGCCTGACTTGGGTGTGGGACCACAGCAAAGTCCAAATCCCCTGATCTAATGCTATTGCTGTTCTGATTGATTGCTTGTGCTTCTGCTCCTTGTGTTCACATTACCAAATAAGAGATCACACCCTGCAGGGCTCCACAGAGCCTCATCTCCAGGGAAGGCAAAAGCACTTCTTGGCTTTCAGGCTGCACACAATCCCAGTATCGTCCGTTTTCCCTCCCCACCCGTTACAAATGACTTAAGGCAGGCTGTGAATGAGAAACATAAGGTAAACACTATTTAGCCTTTATTGCCTTCCGTCCCTAAAGCGTAACTTGGCCTTGCCTCTGGAGAGATGCCCAGCTCAGCCCTTCTGGACACACAGTCACCAGCTGGGATGTGTGTGTGTCTTCTGGAGAAGGTACAAAAGGGGCAGGATTGCATGGATCGAAGGGCTCCAGCTTCTGGAGTTTACTGGGGCTGAGTCACATGTGATTTGTGAGGAGGTGCAAAGTCCAACAGCAGCAGGTGGGGTGGGGAGTGGGTGATAACATCCAGTCCCTCTGCATTCTCCTCCTTTCTCTTCCCTAAAGCAAAACCTAAGATAATCACTTCCCTGACAAACCAGACTCCACCCCACCTCACATCGCTTGCCAAGGTTGTGCTCCAAAGGGGCGATGAGGCAGAACAGCAGGCCACATCTGGCTATTCATCATACGCAGAAGGGACTTGGATATTATAAGATGGATGAATGGATCAAACCTAAACCTATGCCTGGCTCACTTACAGGACTGGGTGAAAATGCAGCAGGAAAAACAGCTATAAAAAGGGTCCCTAAAGAAAAAAGTTAAAATAGACCAGACACATTTTTCCTCATTGCTTCAAACCTGTGTTAACTTTGCCAAGCCATAGCAAGACATTTCAGTTCTTAGGCAGGTTGTGAGTGATAACTTGTTGGACTGCTCAACTAGCAGGAGTCAGTCTACTCATTCCAGGTGACATAAATCCCTGATAAAAACCCACTGCCACCAGCATCTTCTAATGGCTGAACTGGATCCTCTTGGGGCCTTGGTGCCGTTGTAATGATGAGGAAGATGCTTCACTGTGGTGACTTCTTGTGTGCAGTAATTTAACCACTAGAATGAAGAAAATCTTTCCCTCTACTCCTTGACAAGAAGGCTTGACCAGGAAAAAGGTTCTTTTCTTTCAGGCCCCTGACCTCTAAGTGTTTGTACGTTCACAAGAGGAGATTGTATGCCAGCTGTTATCCCTCTATGTAACCAGGGAACCTGATTTTTTAGTGCATCCAATCACATACACTGAGGTGACATGTACACAGTTCTTCTTTTCATCATGGCTTTATGTTGATGCAAATGTCTATATTTGTAAAAAACTGAAAAAATTAAAAAACACAATTAAAAAACACATAATGCAAAACATTTCCTGGAACCAGACATGCCCGTTCCTCATCTGCTTGTCCCGCCCCATACTTCCTCTTGGCCCATCAACCCAAAGTGGGCTCTGCAATGAGCAAGCAATGAACAACTGGAGTCAGGCCACACACGTTCCTCATGGTCGGACTCCATGATCATAAAGGTCTTTTCGACCTAAATGATTCTATGATTCACAGCCCACTTGCCTGCAGCACAAAGTAGCACCAATTGCCAGGTACCCAGGATGAAGGAGCCCCAGGACACAGGACCTTGAGCTCCTCTTGCCTTTGGTGGGGTTTCCAGATGAAGCTCAGGTATCCAAGCCAGGCCTACTCCCTAAGTTTTTACACAGATGTGCTTCAGCAGAGGCTGGCCAAGGGCTGTTTGCCACTCACATGCTTTGGAAAAACTGTTGTGTGCTGCAGCTGCTCTCAGGGAGACTGGGACCATGGCCAGAAATAAAAGGAATCTCCTGCAGGGATCCAGGAGCCAGCCCACACCTGCGACATCAGAAACAAATCCCTGATGGTGCTGCCTGAGTTCCCTCCCTGCAGACTGGCCAGCAGTGCTCTTTGCTGCTCTTGCTCCACTGGCAACAGTGCTGCTCATGGCTGTGCCCCATTTAGGGTTAGACAAGGCAAGTTTGCAAAGTGGTGAGGCACTGGAATGGGTTGCCTGGGGAAGTTGTGAATGCTCCATCCCTGGCAGTATTCAAGGCCAGGTTGTACAGAGCCTTGGGTGACATGGTTTAGTGTGAGGTGTCCCTGCCCATGGCAGGGGGGTTGGAACTAGATGATCTTAAGGTCCTTTCCAACCCAAACCATTCTACAATTCAATGCTTTTTATTTTTATAACAAGTAACATCTACTGTTTCTGTTCTGTTCAACAGTGTTCTTTCTCTTAAATGTCCATTGTAAGGAAACGCACATATGCATATACACAGAGCATCCTCATTACAAAACATCCTCCTGTAATCCCTACCAGCTGAAAAGCACTAGAGCTCCTCTGGTGGGGCCAGCCAGGGCTTTCAGATGCTACTGACCCCAGCAGAGACACTGCATTCACTCAGTGACTATTCCAGTATGTTGCTATTGAAAAGCAAGAACTTGTAGCTTTAAAAATCCTGGAAAAGAGCTATAGACTCCTGGCTGTAGGTCCTAAATATTTCATTTTGTTGCTTATAGTAATTTTCCTTTTCTAAGGCTCCCATGTTGACTTATGAAATGTTTAGGGCGCTTGGAATTTTGCGCTCAAAGTTATTAAAAAAAGAAAATGAAAGAAGAGCCTTTACTATTTTTTTAAGAAGTAAGTAAGTTCTCAATTCATTTTTTAACCTCTGCCACATATAGAATAAATACTTGTATAGAGTAAAGGTCTCATGTGAATTGGTCCTTAGTGTTCTGTAATTTCTTCATGTTTAAGGATTTAAAAATGAAATTACTGACTGGTCTGGACAATGCCCTGCCTCAGATCACATGTAACATGATCAGTTCTCTTAAATTTGGTTATTATGCTGTTCTACTGTAGAATATATCTTCAAATGCACATCTATATTCTGATTTTATATATATATATATATATGTACTGACTGGTATAGATTCTGCGCAAATCAAGGTGATTTCTTGAATTCCAATGGCTTGTTTTCTCCCCAAGCTTTAAATCAGTCCTCTTCCTTAAGCTGTTGGCTACAGACTACATATTGGTATACTATCTCCCGTACTTAGGAGAATTTTTACATGCTAAATATCATTTGAATTGCCCAGCCACAAACTGGAACTGGGCAGAAGAAAGGGAAAACTCCACAAAGACTCAGGCTCAGAAAATGCATTTTCTAAATGCTGCCTTCTTTTTTGTGTGCTTTTCCATCAATTCTTTAAAAACGTAATTTATAATTTGAAAAAGACAAATCTCCCTGTGCCAGGTCAATGAAAAAAGAAAAATTAAATCTAATTGCACTAAGTAAGGATTTAGAAAATCAAATGATGGGGAAAACCCCTCGGTCTTACTCAACTGACCCTGCTGTTGAAGCTGTGGTGCTTGCTAGAAGCCTTAGTGTGCCCTTAGTGTGCTATTAGAAAACATTTCCTCTAATGCCATCATTCACTGCTGCTATGGAAGCCAGCAGGCTCACTAGCAAATCCACCCAGTATCATTTTTACCCTAGTGAAAACTCTACCTTATCAGCCATAATCAAAATGGCTCATGTGCAATGTGAAGAGCAAGTGGATTTTACTGTCACTCATGCCAAAACTAGGTATGGATTAATTTGCACCCTGCCAGCACAAAGCGTGCATTGTTTAGCTTTGTGCTGCAGCATCCTACCTCGGCTTGCTCCTTGCCTGATAAAACACTACGTGCTCCCTTCAATACCCCCTTTTCTAACAGGGCAAAACAAAGCAGTAGTGTCTGCACTGGAATGTGCTGCAGGTAGCGATCTAAGCCTTCATCACCAAAGTCAGTCAGAGGATTAATTTAATGCTTGAAGGTTGTTGCTTGGAGGGACTTCACAGGAATGCAAACTGAAGGCCCTCAAAGAGCCCACAACAAAGGAAAAACCCACATGATCTCAGCCTCCTGGTAGGATGAGGAGCATTGCATTGACAGCTTGTCTACCTTGTAGAAAAAGCAGGAAGCACTGCTGTACAGAAGAACAGTGCAAGCAGGGAAAACATTTTGAGGTGTTGTTTCTTTCTGTAGACCTCTTCTAGAAAGAGAGTTGGCTAGAAAATTGCAACCTTGCTAATGACATTTATATAGCGTCTGATACGATCAAGTGTCTATTCAAGTTTTATGGTCACATACATAATGTTTTTTTAGTTGTATTTTGTTTCCAGATGAAGCAGAATAAATACCTGGTTTTCAATTCCTGGGTTTTTTTCTTGATTTTTTTTATTTTTATTTTTGGCAGGGGCGCACCATTGTGATCCTAGCAGTGCTGAGAGTCACCATGCTGTCTGTATTGACACAAAGTGGACTACCAAATATGTCATGTGCTGGTTTGCAGACTTGCAAGTGTTTAAGTGCTCCAGAAGGATGATCAGGTGGGATGGGGATATGGACTGCTGCCATTTTTGACAGCCTCAGCAGAAGAGAAGACTACTCAGGAGTGCAGCACATGGGCACAGTTGTATAAAGAGACCTTCCTATACTGGGAAGATGGTCTGTGGGTAAGCTCTGAATTATGTACTTAAAAGACTGGAGAAATAACAGCAATACACAGATGAGAGCCAACATGAAATTTGTTAGACTAAACTAAAGACAGCAACAGAGCTGCTTTCAATTTCTCTCAAATTTTCCCATAAAACCCCATAGTGCTACAAATTCTCCACCACAAACAACCTGGCTTTATGTTACCCACCATCCTCATCTGGATTCAGTTTCCAGTCACTGCTTCTTATGTCTTTTCCATAAGAAGTCAAGTAATTATATACAATTATCAAATTACTCTTTTGTCTCAGTCCTCTACTCTTGTCAGTCAAACCATGCATCCCTTTCTTAATCACTAAATTGTACAGCATCCTATTTGAGTAACATTTTCCTGAATCTTTTCAACATATAGAACTTCTGGACAATGTTTGGAAAACGTCCTGGACTCACGGGTAATCAGGCTTCTCTATCAGTGTTCTCTAATTCCATCTGTCTTTAACTGAGGTTTGAAACCACTCCTGGCTGCTGCAGCACAGCTGCAGCACAACTGCAGTTACTCTTTTGGTAATAATCAGAGGCCATGGTTAAGGCATCTTTTTCTGTTTCAAAAATACAGCTACTCTGATTATTTACACATCTGTCTTGTCTGAAACAGTCTACTGCATGGAGTACTTTGATTTCTTTTAAGACATTATACAGACAGCAATGGGTGCTGCTTTCCAGTTGTTTTTTTTTCCTTTCTTGAGAAGCAAACTTTTGAAAAGATTTAGAAGCCCTCTGATTTTAGAGACTGATGCTAACTTACTGCTTCTTCAAGGCCCTCCAGCTTGAAGAAGGATACAGCTGTTAAACAGCAAGCATCTCAAGACAAAAATGTACCGAATGATACTGTGATTTTAATGCAATTAATCCATTATGGAATTCTAAAAATAATAAAAGAATTTATCACTAAGTTTATATAGAATAATATTATTAACTTTAGATCAACAGACCAAGACTGGTTCACATAACATTTTATTCACAAGTAGAAAAAGTATTACAAAATGATTTATACAAGATTTTAATTTACATTCCTTAAAGGAGCATTGAAAACAGCACTGTAAGTTCCTAGACACGGTATGTGGGCAGTCGAAATGCAATTGTACTGTATGTTTTCTATTGGCATGTACAACATCGCTTGCCACAAGCAATATAAAAAAGACCAATTTGGTTAAATTAAAGAAAAAAAGTATATACACAATATACACATATATTTAAAAAGCACCCTCTTCATTGTCCCCTCGCAATTTGCTGTCAAGCTATCTGTCACTCATTTGGAGAAATGAGTGTTTTTCTCTGGAGTTGCCAGAGAAAAAAACTTATACAAAGTGTAAATTCCAATGGGAAAACATACTTACTGTGGCAGATGCTGGCAAAAATTTTGAACATAGCATTTTAAAGAACTGTTGTAATTAGTGAAATCTTTTCATGTTCTAAAAATATCTTGCTGTATACTGAAATGCACATTGGATTTTTTCTATTTACAAAGTATATACAAAGAAGCACACATCTCTTCATGCACATGTAGTGAAAAATACTATTTGTCATATCTTAAATGTATGAAAGTATTCAAAGAAATAATTCAAAACTACTCTGATTTGAATATATATGTTCCAGTATTTAGCTGACTAATTGTACTCCCTTTATAACTGCATATTATTCTGCCAGTGACCAAATGGTGCTATTTACTACTTAAAAAAAGAAATCACTTACATAATTTCTTCACTCCCTTTGGTTTGAATTTGTTAACTGTACTCATGATTTCTGCACACATGAATATTCTCACTGGTGAAGAGCTGAAGAATTTTACTGCTTTGGCTGCCTACACTGGCTTCAGCTATTCTTGTGCAGGTTCAATCCTTTATTGCATGCTTCAAAGCAAAAGTGTTTTTCCATTATGGAATATGAATACTCTCTCAACATTTCCATTGCCACACAAACCATGTGTGGAAATATGAGTAATATTTATTGCAAATTTGCATTTGTTTTGCTGATTGCTTTGCTTTTGTCAAGGCACATTGGGTACTTAAAAGAATAATTGCTAGAGTTCATCACTGGCAAGTTGGAGCCTGTTGAATGTAATGAATCAGTAGAGGTTATTGGGATTACTCACAGAACTGAGAACTATTTTAGGGATAAAATGGCTTCAGGAAAAATGGTATTATGGGATAGTGTGCAACAAATTGCATTTAAAAAAATCTTAACGGCAATGAAGGCAGAGAGCTGCCACTTTGCTAGGCATGCACACAACTTTGAGGATTCAATTCAGAGGGTTTTTTTGTAAATGTTATAAAGCAGTTTTTGTATTTCGTGTGGCAAAAACGAATCTACACAATACTACAGTCAAAAGGTAGAGTAACGTGGATGAATAGGTCTGCTAAGTGAAAGAATTAAGTCAACATGAAGCTTGACCCTTAAAAATAATGCATTACTAAAAAATATTAGTAATAGTCTCCTCGTATGAATACTTTCATGACACCTCCTATAGAATAGCATTTTGATGTGATAGTTGATTACATTTATTTCAACATCTCAAAATTACATGCTATAACAACAAGTGCTGTATTCCAATACTGAGACTACCAATTAAACATAACAACCCTATCTATACGTCTGACTTTCATTAAACTAAATCTAATTTAAAGCTAATCTCCTGATATATTTAACAAAACAATGCCTCCTCCACAAATGTAATAATTGGATGGAGGGGACTTCAACCATACGTATTGTAACATGCAAATTCTGTAACTCACCAAACTAGCTTATTGACTATAATGTAATATATAAGAAAAGCTTCAGTTTATCAATAGATGATCCTTGCATAAATAGAAATGTTTGTTTTCATAAGTCAAGTCCTTCAACAGCAGGAAACTGATTTAAAATTAGAACCAGCCAAAAAAAATCCTAATGCACATAAATCTGCAAGCAGAATAACTGGCAGCGTCCTGTCCCACGCCTTCTGACATCTGTATTCATATTTGAGATACCCACCTAAACACGCTGAAGCATTTATATTTCTTGCTGTATTTACATATACTTTTAAGCTCACTCCATTAGACTTTTTGAGAATCTGAGGGACTAGAAGGTTCTTTTTTAAAAGCAATGCAAAAGGTCATAAATGCATTTTCAGGGTTCTCCTAAGATGCTCCTTGAAGTTTCACTTTAGAGCTGTTGCAGCTCAGATGCAACTGCTCAGAAGGTGTGAAATGATGCCATATTTTTCCCATCTGGTTTTAAAACCATGGAACATTGAAGACTGGACTAAGTTTGATGAGAATCAGCAGACGAGCATAAGGGATGTGTTCATCTTTAATGCTGAGAAGAATAGCTTGGTTTCCTAAAAGAAAGTGATAGAACAGTGGTTACATAAACTCATAAACCACCTTTATGTACTTCTGCAGCTAACTAAGCACTAAAAAAATTCAGCTTGCTTACTGCTTGCTGTAAAAATTCATCTAAACCTAAAGCTGAAACCTGTAGCAAATTGTTACTTACTTTGCAATATAATAAAATATGAAAGTATGGACTTACGCAAGACTGCAATGCATCCACATGTACTAAGACAAAGGGCAAAAATAAAAAACCCCAATTAAAAGGGGCAAACTGAGATGAAAGAATTTTCATGAAGTGGGCAGAGTTCAGCCTGAAAATATGTCTCCGGCAAGTCTAGCCCCGGTCCTCAAATACTACTTATATTTCTCCATTAAAGATGCATACATAATGATGCACTGCAGAGTCCAAATATGGAGAAATTGTACAAAACAAATCAGTGAAGTCTATTAAAGAAAAAACATGAAGAAAAACCTAACCTCCCAAACCATCTCTCTTATTCAGAATGATACACAAATCTCAGTAGAATCATCACACAGCCTTCTATTCTCCAGGCTGAACAGCCCCAACTTTCTCAGCCTGTCTTCATGCAGCAGGTGCTCGAGTGTCCTGATCACACTTATGGTCCTCCTCTGGACTTGCTCTAACAGCAACATGTCCTGCTTTATGCTGAGGACACCAGAACTGCACACAATACTCCAAGTGAAGTCCCACAAGAGCAGAGTAGAGGGGCAGGATCACCTCCTTCGACCTGTTGGTCATGCTCCTTTTGATGCAGCCCGGGATACAGTTGGCTTTCTGGGCTGCAAGTGCACACTGAAGCCGGCTCATGTTAAGTTTCTCATCAACCAGCACCCCCAAGTCCTTCTCTGCAGGGCTGCCCTGAGTCTCTTCTC
>JANHGB010048633.1:7955-32270 GCA_026283785.1 Coracopsis vasa
TTTATATACTGAGCATGATGTTCCATGGCATGGAAAATCCTTTGCCTAGTTAAGATTAGCTGTCCTGATTTTCTTCCTTATGGCTTCTTGTGCTCCTCCTCACTGGCAGAGAATGGGAAACTGAAAAGTCCCTGACTTAGCAACAACTAAAACATTGATGTGTTATCAATATTATTCTCATACTAAAGCCAAAACTCAGGAAATTAACTCCATCCCAAGCAAAACCAAGACAAATAGAAAGTAATTTTTACTGTGCTCAAATAGTATTACTAATGATTACCCCAGAGAACAATGGCACAGCCAAGAACATGGAAAGTACTCTGTCCCCACCTCATCCTGTGCTGATCCGTAGATGTCCGGAGACAGGTAACACCAGTGTGAGGCGATGTTGCCTCTGTTCAAAACAAAGTCAAGCAGAGGTGACTACTGGATCCATTGGGATATTTTTCAGTGTTACCATGGAAATCTGTTATAAATCATGTGCAGAGGAGCTAAGCCTGTGAGCTGCTACATAAGGCATATAAAATATATAATTCTTCAGTGAGCTTGATCTGTCCAAAGTTACAGCAGATGGCTCCTCTGCTTTCCTGCTGTGCTTAGTCCTGAGTGTGACAGAATTACAACCTAGAACAGCTCTGTGTTTCCAAGCACCTCTGTTCAGACTCAAGTCTGAACAAAAGCTAATTGATGGTTTGAGCAAGGAAAGGGTTTATAGTAACTTTCAGTGAAAACTTCTAAGTCCTTAAATTACAGAGGTGGAGATGAGGGAGTGTGAAGAGAAGCATGAGCTGATGCCTATGTGTACGGGAGGATGATGGAGAAAAATCCACGTCTAGAACCTCAGAGCTGTCCCCACTAAGTGAAAGCTGTGTATCTTGCTGTCATCATCTTTTCCAGCTGGAAAATCCTGCTGGTGAATTCCCCGTTCTTAATTATGATATCTCATTTGTTATGATAGTCTTTGTAGGGCAACAAATAAATAAAACCCAAAAGCTTTTCCATCTGCAATGTTCTTATTTTAAGGGTCACTTGACATCAGTGGTTCAGTAGGAGAAACAATTCAACAACTATATACAAAACCACTGCTGGCACTGGGAATGAAAGCAAGTGGAACACTGCCAATAAGCTGGAAATCCAGTGGATTTATTTAAACCTCAACGTTTATGCCTTTCTAGCATGTAGTTAACCTAGAAGGTAGAAAAGGGTTTTGGAGAGTGTCTATGCACATCTCATGCCATTCAGAAGTCAGAACGTAGGTGGCTCTGGGGTGTCACATATGCCCTTTTCACAGGATGCAATAAATATTCCTGCACTAGTATTGGGTGAAAATTGATACTTGTTTTTTCCACTTGAAAAAGCAATAGGATTTCTGGAACAGCAACATTAAAAGGAAGATAAATCTTGCATATTTTTTATTTATGGTTCACAGTAGACAGGCATCTCCATGAAAATCCTTAATCTCCTTTTTAGACATCGTAGAGAAGAATCATAAAATATCTTGTTGTTCTGTGTAGGGAAACTGAGGAATGAAGGCAAATCGAGGCAATGAAGTTTCAATACTCCCACTTTAGGCTGTGTAAGAAAGACGTGCAGCATACGTAGTGACTTGCCCAAGATTCCATGGATTGTCTGTGGCAAAGCCAGGAGTTGCAGCCACAGCTCATAACCCCAACCTGTGTTTTTTCACACAATCTCAAGTATTGGTTCCATGACTCTCTCAGTTTTGTCCTCCTGCAGTGCTTAGCATAGGATGAAAAACCAAGGCAAATCTTTCTAGATGCTCCAAGAAACTAAATCTGAGGTCATTTACTTACTGTGCTCCAGATGCTAGGCTCTTCCTTGCACTTGTGTCTGTATGCCCACAGCTCCCAGCACAGGAATGTCCCACACTTGAGCCAGAAGGGGAATATCAAGCTGTACCCACTGTGGTGTGGCTGCTTCCACCTGATGTCCAACACTTCCCTGAACTGCTCGTCTCCTTCTCCAAGCCAGCCAGTCTGGCAGAAGTATATCCCAAAAGACCACCTGCCCCCACCTATTCAATCAGCCTCCAACAAATTCCCAACTTTTGTTCTAAACCCAAGTTCAGTTCTAGTCATTGTGACCGCAAAGTATGCTTTGAAAAGCCGAGAAGTGGGTACCCAGTGCACAAACACCTATGTTTCCAGGGAGGCTGTAATACTACCCATGAATGCAGTATATTTCCTCACTGGTACTGAGCTGATGGGGAGTGAGATGTTCAATGTAAAAATATTAAAGATTTCTTTTCACAATGAAGTTATTAAGGGAAGACCGAAAACGTCACACAATAATACAAAACCCATCTCAGGTCACTTTGGCTGCTGTCTAGGAGCGGGATCTTACAGAGGGTAAGACCAGCTGGAGAATGGAGATGGGACTCCATTTTCTATTCTAGAACTACAGATTAGCTCTCAAAACTTTCTGAAGTTCTGTTTTAATCCAAGTTTCGTATGTCAAGCCATTGTATCAATGCGTTGTGAAGTTCTGTGCAGAAAAATTTGTACCAGTTCTAACCCCCAGCGTAAAAGGTAGACAGCAAGAAATGTCAAGTACTCTTACTGCCCTAGTTTGGATGAAGCATTAGAAATAGCTGGGGGCTTCTTCCCCCTGTTTAGCTTGCAGCAAAGGAAGAGAATGTTTCTCCACTGCTTGTTTCTGGCAATGCAGAATTTATTTTGGATGACATTATGCTCAGATCTTTTCCAAGGAAATATTATGTATATGTATTTACCTTATTGGTCAGCAAAATGGAATGCACAGTGAAATACAACTGAAAATTTATATAACCTATTTATTGAGCGAAGAGAAGGCACAGATCTATTTTGCATAATCCTCTATGCAAGAAATCTTTGAACGGACAAACATTTGAATGCAAATTATTCTGAGTCCTACCCATCGCTATGGTTTAGAGCAGCACTTTCACCCGCTTGAAATGAGAAAGAGCATTAATACCCACGAATGCATGGCTGATAATTTTTCTCTGTCTTTTGGACATTTAATTTTCCTTTTCAGTCCTTGTTTTCACAGGAAAGCAGGACAATTATGCTGGTGGCTGCTTTTATTCTAGTATGAAAATGTCTGTCTTTTTTCAGTTTGGTTTGTGTCATTTAGAACAGAGTTTAAAGAGAAATAAAAAATAAAGAACTACTCTGACTTCAGAATAAGAGTGTTTACACAAGTTCTATGGTTTAGACTTATTGATGTTTCCATAATAGAATACCCTATGTAGTTTTGTGTGTCAAATTTGGTCTCACGTCCCTAAATATCTACTAGGAAAAGATTAGTTCCTTCTCTGAAAGCTATTTGATTGCATTGATCCTACATACCTATAGCAGCACTTGAAACAGAAGGGAAGACATCATCAAATACCTTTATTGCAATACAACCTATGAGATGTTCACCCAGGTTTAGTAATTCAAACTTTCTTGGTCTAATTAAATGGCCATATCAACTTTGTTTTCTTGGTATCATCAAAGACTGCCATGTTCAGCAGTGGTTTGACTCTTCTACATGGTGAGGATCTATTTTTCATATTCTTTCCCACAAATCCAGCTTTGTGGGAACTCAATAATCATGGTTTGTTTCTTCAGGGTTGCATGGTGATAGCAAACACACATGAAATTCATCATATTCTATTCCAAATAAAGCATGATCCTCTTTGCCCTCTTTCTTTCATGCATAAATGAACAAAAATCAGTGCAGAGAAAGCCTGTATAAAAAACACCAAACCATTCTCTTTTCATTGCTTACTGCTGTAGGAAAAGGTCCAGAAAACAAGATACAGCACCTGAGCCATGATAATAATCTGACTTCATCATCTTTGAAGAGAAGTGCAGATGTCAGAATTGTGGAACTTCAGAACTGTAATGTATAAGTACTAGAGCAGACGCAATATTAATCCACCCCAGGGCTCCTGTCTTCAGCAGTGGGCACTAATGTATATTTATGGGAAAATGATAGTAGTAGGAGAAAGTGATCTGTCTGAACACACACATACTCCCTGAATACTAATACATAAAAGGAAAATATATCAAACTTGGTAGAACTGACAAGGTCTCTATACAGGTGCTCAGACAACCATGAAAACTGGCATCCTGCTGGAAGCTACTTACAGCATGCCAAAAAAAACCATGCTGGGTGCAGAGTATTGTGTGAATTCCCACACAATACTGCAGGAAGAAACTGTGAAACATTGCATAAAGTGCAGGCTGGCTGGGTCAGTTACTACACAGGGAAGAATGAGAACATGGGGCACAGTAGTACAATTTCCAAGAGATCGCATATCACTGCTTTAAAGCCAAGACATTAAATCATCAGCCAAAGGGAACTTCTCTGCATTTTCTGGAGAGAGATCAAAATGTTATCTGTCTGGGTCTATGCAGCCAATTGAACTATCAATTCATTATGTTGCTTCTGATGATGATGGCTTGACTTCGCGAACGAAGATTTTGGTTGCTTCTAAAGTCAATGGATATGTGCTGCCATAGGGTTTAAACAACTTTGTGTTATGCAAAGTATTTGAGCCTTGAGCTCAATGCTCCTCAGGCTGCATGGAGTCTCAGAAGGAATGAATTCATATTGAGCTCCAAAATGAGCTCACTTAGCGAAATGTGGGCTTCTGATCTCCCAATCTGCCCATCAGTATTGGTAGTGTAAGCAGGGGAAATCTGGAAGCTAAATGTCATTTCACTTAACTTGGACTAATGCCCGTTGGTTTAGATGCATCCTTGACCATGACCTTCATGAACACAGGGGTTTCTTCCAGGTATGAGAATGAAGCTGGACACTTCTAGCCTAAGACCTCCCCGATAGCTCTTTCTAAGAGCTCTGCAGCTAATCAGGATTTTGCAATAATATTTTCCAGAAACAATTGCATGTCACATTGCATACGGGGTTACAGCTTGTTAGTTCAATGAGAGAAATGTTATCAAAGTCTTCCAGCCACTGCATGAAATATTTAGTGTCTTCTCCTGCTTTGCTCCACTGTATCAACAATTTGAATCTCCCATTCCCTATTCATACAACAATTTAGCTGGATTAAAAGAATCTGACTGACATCTAATGCAAACATAACAGTATCAAATGGATTTCTTGGCCACTTTAGCGCATGTACTCACAAGATGCTGAAATACAAACCTGAAAATATTTATCAGCAAATATTTTTATCTATGGAAGAAAAACCCCCTACCATTAATATTTCACATTACAAAATGAATATAGCAAATATAAACATCTATTATTTAACCATTTCTTCTGAGTGGAGAGATTATGAGATATTTATAAAATGTCTTCAATAAAGGAAGTTTCAGTGTATTTTGCAAACAAAATTATATGAAATAACCACAAGTCCTAATGTTGTTTGGTGTTCAGCATGTATAAACACTACCACGAAATGCAGACGACGTGCAAGGTTGCATATTCAGGGTAGATGAATATGCACTGCTTTCTGCAGTCCAAATCTGTGGATTCTGATTATTACTACTGAATTTCATGGAATTAACATAATTTTGCCTGTTCATTGTTCCTTTCTCCTTTACAATGTTGCAAATTAAATTAAACCTTGTGGCATTATCTTTTCACTTCTCTTCCTTTTCATTTCAAATAAATTTCTTCTTTTATTAAAGCATTTGGTGAAAATGATTGAGTATTGCTGGCAAAGCAACAATGTTTTTATCCTACCCCCATTGCCTTTATAGAAATAGTTCCTCTTTTCTTTATCCCCATGGCAAAACAGTAATTTAGATCTCTAAAGTCATAACAGTGATCTTTTCCTATTTAAAAAACTTCCAGCTTAAAAATGCTTTCAGTAAGACTGAGGTTGAAGAGAGGGTATTTGGTAGAATATTTTCATGATAAAGTTTGCACAGGGAATATGCTGCTCAACTTCAAAGTGCTGCAGTGCTGGTACTGTTTTGGAAACACTTAAAAAGTTCTCAGAAACCAGGTTATTTCGAGATTTTAGAGCTCAAGTTTCCTGACTAGTACACTGTGTTACTTTGAAAATGTCCAGCTCTTTGGGAACAGAGAGACGTTTATAGGAATTCCTGGAATGCTGGAATTCTGAAAGATTTAGCACTTCCTCCAGTGGTTTCAGTATCAACACAACCCCAAAGTGCTGGTGAAAGATGCACCGTATGTCACTCTGCAGCTTGGCTTACTGGGAGGTGCTCCTTTTCCCTACTCAGACCATTGAATTTTGATTCCTAGTTCACCAGTTTTCCTCAGAAATACAGGCTGCTTTTGCTGTAAGAAAAAATTCAGACCAGCAGCAGTAGATCTGCGTTGAAAACAGTTGTTTTTAAAGACCTTCTATTCAGAATATACACATCTCAGGGTTTCTTTGCTTAATACTAATCTAACCCAGTGGTGTGGTGTGCATGCCCATTTATAGCTTAATTGCATTGGGTGAGCCCCAACCTAGTTTCTTTCAGACAGAGTTCAGTTTGGTGTCTGCCAAGCTCTGTCACAGAAACCAAAGTACAACACAAAGGCCAGGTTGGATGGAGCTTTGATTGACCTGATCTAGTGGAAGTTGTCCCTGATTTAAAGGTCCCTTCCAACCCAAACCATTCCATGATTCCATGATTCTATGAGGAATGTGAATGCTATTATGTAATGCATGGCTGGATGACTAAATGTCTATTTGATATAGGTCAGCATTCTTCAAAGAAGCGGGATTGCCCATGTATGAACATGCCATATGTGTTCATGTATGACAGGAGCATGATAAGGAGTCATATTTCATTCTTAATAAAGTGCCCCACTATCACCTTACATTCAAAAATGTATTCACACTGTCAACTATCTAGTGTATCACATTATGAGCAGACATTTATTAAATAGTGCACAAACCTGTTATTTCTTTTTTATTTATTTTCTATTTCATTCCGTGAGGAATGGATAGAAGAGCTAACAGTACAATTTTGATGATTAATCAATATACAGGAGGTGAACACACAGTTTTCATCAGGACAGATGCACCATCAAGGAATTCAAAAGGTTGAGAAGGGAAAGCAAAGAAGGAAAGTTTATAGGCCCAAGAGGCAGCAACAAAAGAAGTCATCCAATAGTCAGGTAGTGTTAATAGATCTAACTTCTATAATTTGTGTGAAATCACATGAAATCTTTGGTTTATTGTTGATTTTAATTTTGTTCTAACACATGAAAGATCACTTTATGAAATTTGGAGCAGATTGCAAAAAAGGAGAAGTTTCTTGGTTAGAGGAAATGCTTGAGAAAATATACATCAAAAAGAAAGGAGTTTAGAGAAAGATGAAAGAAAACAAAGTGAACAGAAAACAACAGAGATTGTCTTTTTAAGAAAAAGTGAAATGAATTGTCTTTACCTTAGAGTATATTTTAACATAGGCTGGAAATAAACTGTACCCACATTTCTAGATCTGGCAACTTTTCATGTTCTCCTATGTAAGCAATAGCTTAGCTGTTTAGCAAGGTTACAACCTGAATAGGTGTAATGGAGTAATCATTCAAAAAGACTCAACTGAAAGGGGAATATACCAGAGACAGACACATATTATTTTTGGTTATATTAGGAAAAAAGAAGATATCATGCATTAGAAATAGAAATCTGGAATAACTGACTGAATTTATAATAGAGAAAATGTCATCTAAATTTGAGGAATTGTTCCCAGCTGGTAAAATCCGACAGACTATAAAGCATCTTCACTGAAGAAGCAGTGGCAGTGTTACCTCTTGGGAAACTTAAATAGAAGAGAACTTACTCCAGGGAGCAACAGTGGGGTTATAGGAAAGCAGCAGCCTGACCTAAAGGGTTTTTTCTACCTACTGCAACCGTGACTCTGTGTATTACACAGAGTGTAGACTTGCCAGCTTCTCAAAAGCAAAGCATGAGCTGAATCAATCTCAAAATGCACTAACAATAGAGATGGAAAAACTGCTGAAACCACATTTCAAGGTGATAGGGGTAGGAATGACAAAAAGGGATGAACACTGGGGATCAGCTTCACGAAACGGTGACCATTAAATCAGTAGTTGGTCTGCACAGAGGTACATGGTACATGGGCACAGAGAGCAATATTAGCAACATCAGTATGACAGTACGCTTAGCTCAGTATACCTTCCATCATGATAATAATAACAACAGTAAAGCTTAACAGGGTGTTACACCTAATAAAGCCACTTCCATTCCTCAAGGCAGCCTGAGATATATTTTCTGTGAATGGCACACTGTGTCAATTAGAACTGGACATTACATAGAGGCACTCCACAGAGCTAAATTTTGGATCTTGGCATAGCCATCTTTCTGGTTTGCAGGCAAGTGTGACGTTGAATTTTGGCCTTCAGGAATTGAGTTCAAACTGTTAGAAGCTTACGCTGCTGCATGCCATGAGGAGTGCTAGGCTTGTCAGGTACCCGGGAAGTGTCTGAGTGGGGTTTGGGGTGCTCTGAGGTTGTTGGAAGAATTAAGGTAGAGAGCAGCCAAAGGCTATATTCTACAGCAGACAGGAATCAGCTATCTCACCAGGCAAGCCTGGGATGAGCTTTCACTGAACATAAGGGAAATCACAATGGATGCTGGGATGTAAAAGCCATTGGAGTTTTGATGAGCTCATGGAAATTACTGTAGTCCTCATTCTCCATGTTCAAGTGCACAAAATCACTCACTAAATCAACAGTGACATTAAATTAGAGCAAGTAGGAAGTGCAGAAAGGCTTGTCGAGAAAGATATACAGAAACTTGACTTCCCTCCTGCTGCTGCTTTACAAGTATTGCAGAGCAGGTTGGTTCTTCCTGCACCACTGCAATGAAGTTGTTCACACTCCCCAGAGGTTTTTGTAAAGGAAAAAACCCCAAGAACTTTATTACTGAGAGAATTCAGAGACCTGCCTTTGCTGTTTCTCAAAGACTCTATGGTCCCTCTCTGTTTGTGCAGTGTACCACCACCTGAACCTGGAATATGACTGTTTCTCAGGATATATGATGCTTAAGATATTCTTAGAAGACTTTTAATAGGAGTTTTTCTCTTTATTCAAAAGCAAAAGTTGTTTACAGTTCTGACTGCTTTTTTGAGAAAAGCTGGTCTATCACCTTAACAATCTTTGGACATAGTGAAGACACAGGAGCTACACAGGGGTATTCAATCTTCTGCAAGCTGTAGGAATTCAGAATAGACACATCTGATCATGTTCAATGTAAAAAGAATTGCATTCTGAGTGTTTTTCAAAACCAGCCCTTTATATTCTTTCAGATATGGAGGCGAACCAAATAGGAGAAAAAAAACCAGCTTTATTTCAAGTTCAGCTGCAAAAAGTAGAGAAAAACGGCTTCTGTTCATTCCGTAATTCCTGTTGTTACCTGAATAGACACCAAAGACTAAGTGTAAAATGCTGGTCCTGTTAAATGTTACTATCTTCTTCAGTTTAAATTGAACTTATCTCTCTAAATATTTTATAAGACTTAACTTTTTCTTTAATTTCTCTTCATCTTTCTCTTTATTTCATTATTTTTCCACTGGGAACAAATGCCAGATTTATTAGAAGTTATTACTTTGTGGGTCACCTCTAAGCTTTTTTTATCATGTACTTTTTCCTTATTCTGACAAAATATGAGGCATTATCAGATATGCCCTCTGCTTATTGAGTTCTGTCTGATACTATAATTGTAATATATATGAGCTAGTACTTCATGCTTATGTTGTGTATTGCCTTCAAAGACCTAATAGTAATTCAGAAAGAGGTATAAAGTATTAATGATCTGTATAAAGAAAAGGAAATATAAAATGAAGACAGGAAAAGGAAGCAAATTTTAAACCACATTTTATTTTGGTTCTTTAGAAAGAAGAGAATATTTCTGTTCAAAGGAAAAGAAAATAAAAATATTTCAATTTTAAACTTGAAGGACTTTTATGAAAATTCTTATTTTGAGACACTACTTGGTTGAAAGCCTGCAACCATCTGTACTTTTACATATCATCTAATTCATTCACATAACAAAATTGCCAGAGAAATAGTGCTATTCTTCTGGTTTCAGAGATTTTCAAAACTGAATATGTCAGAGAATGCACTAAGTCACACACTAAATTTGAAGAAAAAGCTGAACAAAGAATGCAGGATTCCTGAATACAAAAATCATCTTCTATGCATGTTACATTCAAGATGACAAATACATTGTTTGCTGCAGCCCCAAGAGGTAATTCCAGCTATAGAGCAAAATCAGGAAGCCAACTCTTGGATTTTGCTACTTACAGTCCATTACTTACTATCCTCTTTGCTAAAAAAAAAAGAAAGCACTTCAACATTTATTTGAGATGAAAAAGAAAGCAAGGGAATCTGAGATATTATCAACTCTAAAAATCTCTCTGGAAGTCCTTAGTTAAAGAGAAGACAACATTTACCAAGTATTGTAATTGTTTCATTACAGACTGCACATATTATTCTGGAGGGTAAGAAATAAAATCAATCTTTGCTATCATGTAGGATTTTTCCTTGATTTGAACTCAAAATCAAAGGCATGGTTGACAATGCAAATAACTATCACTGTGAAAGTATGTTGATTTCTAAATCCAATAAATGATCAGCTGCAGCTTTTCCCACAGACTCATACCACAGGGTTGGAAATGTTCAGTACCACAGAAGGTATTATTGAGGTGCTTTTGACAGCATTTCACACTTCATTTGTTGCCAAAGTTATTAGATTTTAGTCAATGGTCAAAGAGTAAATTGACTTTAAAGGGCTCCTTTAAAGCACTGAGGCATGAGATTAGAACAGTTTAGAAATTATCTTGATCTTTAGTTCATCTTGTGCTCTAAGTAGGGGTGCTCACCTCTTCTAGCTACCTTCCTGCTTATTTAAAAGGAAACACTTAAGGTTAATATAAGCCTTGAAATGGTGCCGTTTGTATGTGGCTTCTGGCAGTTGAATTATTTGGAAGAGTACCTTTAATAAAGCAACTATTTGAACGCAGATTGGCTGTAACTACTTCCAATGACAAAAAACCTTGGCCAGTCTGGAATGAAGGTTGATGGGTGATAGCAAGTACCTTTCCCAAGTATGATTAAAATCAGCAAAACTCAAGCAACTTGTGATAATGGCAAAAAACTGAGTTCAGGGAAATGCATCCTGAAGACTACCCTGTTAGCATCATGAGCTGATGTACACATAGCATATCCTCTCACTCTTTTATACCTATGCAAAATACTATTGTGCTCTTGTAGCTCACTTCACAGAAAGAACACCATGTTTCTTAATTGTTCTGCTCTCCGTCAATAATGTTTCACAATAATGAGCACTATGAATCATCATTCCTTCACTGTATTAAATCACTTCATTACCATTAAAGCACTTCATTATTTACAAGTCCCACTGTCGTGAAGAGACCACCAGGCTTTGCTACCCAAGGCAGGGGTGGAATGGAGCACACTCAGTATCGCTCAAAGTACATGGGTGCTTCTTACCTTCAACAGTAAATATGCACATATTTCCCAAGTCACTTAATCTCAGAAGCTCAGTACCAAGTTGTTTCAACTGAGACTACATGTATTCAAAATTGTTGTTTCAAGCTGAAGTACTTTCAGATCATTTACATCAGCTACTGCAAGGTGTAGGGGTAAAAATAAAAGTTACTTCAACAAGTTATTTAGTGTTCTGAAGTTTGAATGCATCTAGACTCAAAATTGCAAAGGGCATAATTTACCTTTAGGCACCCACAATACATATGCTATATATTTAGGTGCTATGGGGTGAAGGTGAAAGTCTCACATTTCTCTGCTACCTGATCACTTTCTGAAAGATTCACTGATTTCTTCACAGTGAGTGTGTGCAGCAGCATCAACCTAGATCCCATAAATTGAGGAAGACATGTTAGTTTAAACTACACACACAAGGGGACAATTAGGCCTCCAGTCCTCCTGCCTGTCTCCCATCAGATATTTTATATTTCCTGGAGGAATTCCTACAACTCAGGGCACGTTGTGTCAGTAATGACAAACTCCCTACTTAAGTCACTTAGTGTCTAGAAAGTTGTTACAACACCAAACCTGGTTTCATGTATCTGTGTTACCTAAAAAGAGAGCTCTGAAGTGGCTAAAAAAAAGGCAAGTTATCCCATTTATCTTCTTAGTAACCATGATTTGACATTTGAGGACACACTTTTTCAGGTATAATCCCAAGCCACTTTCTAGGAAACTCATTTCTGTGCTTGATGGTTTACTGATGGCAAAATGACTTTGGTTTATTCTTTGAAAGCTTCCAAGTTGAACTGTTAGTTCTCTTACTTGGCACCAAGAAACCATTCAAAAAGCATGGTTGTGATGGGAAAAGAAATATAAATATATAAATAAATGAATCCCTTTTTTCACTCTGTGACAGAGTTGCAACACACTCTTTAGTTAAATCAATTGCCAGTAATTAGAGTACTACTTCTAACTGTGCCTAAATCATATTTGATTTGGGCTATTGTGTTAGCTGTTGCCATAAACTGTATTTCATTGCATCTGAATTATTCTAAATGATCCTCTAATCCTCTCTCTTTCCTTTGATTCAAAGACGAATCTTAGCTTTACACTACTGTACTATCAAACTCTCCTCTCAAGACAAATGTGTTAGCAAGAGTCATTTTTCATTGAATGTTAGGCCTGACAAAGAATTATTATTCTAATGTGTTGGGGAGATTAGCTCATTTTCACTCAAATTATGCCATCTCATTCATCACTCTCTTGCTGTTTGGACTTCCAAAATGATTTATTCAGGCAGAAACCTTAAGTATGGTGGAGGAGAGCTGAAAATACACAAATGGCATGGGGAATGTCGCTCTTTTCCACTCCACTAAATAAGACTCATGTGAGTGTCTTTTCCTTTGAATTGCTGCTATGAATTGTGACCTTAGGAAAGTCTCTCTTCTTAGTTCTCATCTTCACTGTTGGCATCTCACTAAAATACAAACAAAATGGATCCTCTTTTCTCTATCAGGTCAGCTAAAACCATCTTTACCTTTACTGCCTTATGTTGTTAGCAGAGGCCATATTGTTAATAACTCACTGTTTTCTAATTAGATTTCAGTTTCTTTTGAGCTATCACAGAGCTCAAAATATGGCCCTGTTTATTCTATTAACCATTTGAAAACAATGTCGTGAAGAATCTAAAACTATGTATAAAATTTATATATGTATGGTGACAGAATGGCTAACAGAAATTCCAGTCTCATATTTAGTCACCCTGGTCCATGGTACCATATGCAAATTGATACAGTGAAAATCTAGGACATGGGACTCTTGACTGGCATGGAGCTCAGAACTACAAGCTTTCTCATGAAGTCAAATAGAAAAGAAGTCATTCAGGATGTTGGACGAGCATAATAAAAAAGGGGTTGATTGACACAGCATGATCTAAACTCACAAAACAGGCAATGGGAAGAGGACATAATTCAAAGTAAGAAAGAATGAGATAAGCTGAACTGCAAAGCATTTGATAGGTTAAGACGAAACAAATGAAGGGGTGCAAAAACCACCTTAAGGTTCAGTGAAATTTGGTCAATGAAAAAGATGGACGTTTTCAGCATTTGTGCAAAAAGGGCTTATACAATAAGGAAGAGTGGCAAAATACCAGCAAATCTCTCTTACAATGCTTGGATCTTGACATTTTGTTATGTGCAGAAAGGGTGTGCATCTTATATATGGATCAGGACTTTCTTATAATCTCTCCTGTAACAGACTAAATGAAATACTATTAATCTAATAAAAATATTTTATTAGTTCACAATACAGGTCTCTGATGGGTCAAGCTGTACTGATCTTAGTGGTAGAATCTATATTGGGTAGGCTTCTTTTCAACTGACCAAATGTGGATGCATCCGTACGGCGGCATAAATCATGTCCTAAACTTCATTTACTCTATTGATTAGACTCTTATTGACTATAAAGAGAGCTCAAGGTGACCTGTTCAAGTCTGTGCTATCAGTGTCTTCATTAAACTATATGAATCTCAGCCCTGATGTAAGAGATGAATTCCACTTCTGCTTGAAGTAGTGTTCTTTTACAATTGTTTTGGTTTTGATGTTCTTTATCTCACACAGTAGCTGAGACACCTTTTCCTGCACAAAACTTTCTCATATTCTCATGCTTTGGAATAGGCTGCAAAGCTCACCTTTCTGCTGCTTGATTGCTTCTTACTTGCTTCCAAACTTGCCATCTGCCCAACCTCTTGCTCCAGTGGTTTAGGTGCAATGTTGTCACCTTTCGTTAAGGTGTTTGTCTGTGAGAGGACAAGGTGTTCATGAATTAATTGTAAGGAAGACACTCCTTTATAAGAGCTCTCCACTGCTACTTCGTAACTTTGCTCTCCATGACTAACTCTGGTGATCTCCTCACCATATCCTGCTGGCCTGGGTAACAGGAATCCATAATAAGGATGTTAGTATCTGCATATATTTATTTTTGAGGCACAGACTGACTTGGAGGTATTTTTAAGAGATTGACTAGATAAACCTGATCAATTTAAAGTTGTTCATACTTTGAGGAGTTGTTACAAAGTTCACCTCCAGAGGTCATTTAATAATAAACTAGTAATAAAACTAATAATTAATATATATCTAAGGTAAGGACAAAAAGGAGAAAACCCCACAGGTAACATTAGTTACAACAGGTATAGGCTTTACCATACTGCATATAAAAAAGAGTCCTTACAGATATCTGTTCCCAAAAGCAGTGTAGGCTCTTCTTTTGGGAAAAATTAGCTTGTTTACTACAAAGAATAACTCACTACAAAGTTACTACATATGTTACAAAGGATTGAACTCACATATGGGCAGTGTGTATGATAAGGGCACCAAGACCTTAGTGGGAACAAAGAAAATGGATGTATCCTGAATCTTGTGATGGATATTAATCAAAAAATCGGTTGTCCCCCCCCAACACACATAAAAGATGCTAATGGTGGGTTATTAATGCTTGAGTCCCCCAGATACATGCTGAGGTATTAAAATATGTGAGCTGATGTCTGAGAGTTCGTCTTCTATTTACTTATGGACCCAATGCAAATGAACTATTGTTAAACATTATAAATGACGTGTTCAGCCCCAAAAATATTTATTTTATTCCAGTTATGATTAAATCAAGATAGCAGTATCAGGTCAGGAGTTCAGCATGGTCTTCCCAGGAAAATAGTGCAACCCCACTTCTACTGGATATAGAATGGAAATAACATCAATTCCAGTACACACCATTGGGTCCAAAATTTCCATGAACTGGGCTGTGAAGCAATATGAATCTAGGCTACTCTAATGGCTAGATATGAGACTCTGCTGATATCTCTGCTTTACAGGGGTGAAAACAGGAGCAAGATCCATTTTACCATGACCTTAAGAGAAACCTCAATATCTTCTGGCTCTCAGTAAACAAAATTGTAGTCAGGCACTGAGGGTTCCCATGGAGTGTTCCTAATCTGCAATATATTCTGGTTCATTCTGCTTCATTCTTCTTTCTGTCCCGCAACATGGGGCCAAAGAAAACTAAGGCTTCACAATGTCAGCATGCATCCTGGCATCTAGAAAAGTCCCTATCAGTTCAGATAGCATTCCCTATCAGCTGATAGAAAATGGAGGAGTTTATAAACTGAGTGTTTGTGGCAGGGATGCTTTCCTTCCCCTTGCCTTGATTCAGCTGATTAGATCAGAGCACAAACAGAAGAAAGGGAGAACATGCAGCCTGACCTTGTCATCCTAAGTGGTTGTGGCATTTCCAAGAATGCTCACCCAGCTCCCACTCTTCATTTCTGGCTGCTTTTCCTTTGCCTGGAAAAAGATTTCTTCAACAGTAAACAACCAAACAACTCAATCCTACAGAAGAACCCTCTCCACTAATCACAGTGCTCTCCAATAACCGTGTTTTCATCTCTAGCCTCTCTTAACACTATAGATAAGTATTTCACTGCATAGAAGAAATGTTCCTACTTGATGAAAATAGTCCATGATCATGTAGTGGCTACTGCTTATGACACTGCACCAAAACCCACAGCAAGTTAGAGGGCAGAGCTAAGATCACAGATCACAAAAAGGTGGCATGCTAGGCTCTGAAAGTTGTATCTCTGTCGAAGTAGGTTTAATGAAATCAAATATTGAATATTTAATTGCACAAAGATGGGAAGATTTGATTATGTAGAGAAAGAAAACCAGAGTAACAAACTCTGGTCACCTTTCCCATTGTTATTTAGCTTTCAGGGAATTAAGTCTTTCCCCGTCATCTTGTTTTAGCCACCTTTCAAATGAGTATCTTAAATAGCAATTTTGTGAGCTTCATTAAATGCATACCTGCTGTGACTCTCACAGATCACACAGAACAATACGCTGCCACAGAGTTTTACTGGAAATACTAGTTTAATGTCTATTTTTGCTTAGGTAGCTAGAAATGTATATTCTGTGGCTCTGTTCCTCCAGGAAAAAGACTTTAGTGCTTCAACATTGGTTTCTTGTGCCATTTGAAATGTCTCATCCTGATATCCATTTGCTAACTCAGTGTAGCACAGGTTTCCTGCAGTTTCCATGTTAGCATATATCAGATATCATACCATACTAAGAGATATCAAGGGCTTTTAAGTTGCCTCTACACATTTCAGTGTAGGTACTTGAATTTCACTCGACATATGGATGAAGTTTCTTGGAAACCTAAGTTTATTTCAAGGCATTCTCTTCAGGTTAATACAGGAAAAATACCCAATATTTAACTTGCTGGGACATATGAGCAAGGCATGGCTATACTGGAGAGAGACTATCTTTGCAGCCATTCAGAAAACGCAATGTTTAGTTAAATTAAAATACAAAGCGCGTGTTAAAACAGTCAGCAAGTCACAACTCCATTACCATGTTTTGATTTATCCTCTGTGCCCTCATCTACATGCAAGAAAAAACTAAAATGAGGACTTGGTCCAAACTGCAGAGAGAAGGAAAACAAATGCACTCAGCACAGCAGAGATAGATAATCTCTTGTTCAGTTTAGCTAAATGAGAAAAAGCTGAACAGAATACCTTACTCGTAGCCTTATTTTGGTTCTTCCTCTACACTGGGTTCACTGATGTTAAGCTACAGCTAGAAGGATGGTCCAGGTCTTAATTGTTTAAATTCTCCCCCTAAGCATACAATATGTAAAGTCATAACTCAGATCTTAATCAAGCTCAAGGACATCAATGGGAATAATTGAACTGACTTAAGTATCTAGTTCTTGTGATTGATGTACTGAGCACAAGGCTGGGAGACCTGGGCTGCATTCTTGAAATTTCTTAGTGATTTAACTCCTTGTTCTCCACTGATGCTAAGAGAAGAATTTTTATTTCTTAGGGTGTCTTCAGGAGATCTTATTTCAGGGTTGTCACCTAAACACAGCCCTGGAAATGGTGATGTGCTCTCATAATACAGCTCCCCAGCCTGTGCAACAGGTTACTTACACCAAACTAATCATGAAGCCCCAGTTCAAATGATTTATTTGGCGCTTAGATTTTTTGGTGTGTGTGTTTCTCTTATCACAAATGATGAGTTAATCATCTCAAAGGTATTCTACATTTGGAACAATGTGTTTTAGTATGATTTGCAATACGATACTTGGCTCATTAGAGAGTAATACTGCAAGGGCTTCACTTTCAACATTGCCATGTCTGAATTTCTGATGAGACAAGGGTCACTTGTGGCATTTCTGCTCCCCAGTTGCATGCATGAATTGCAAATGTACATCAAGTCAAAGTAATGCAAGTCCCACTTAAGATATCTTGTTCTTGTATTTTTTACCAGTTAAGGTGCAATATGAGCTGAAAGTGGCATCAGCTTGGAGGGAACAGGTTCAACACTTTGAGACACTACTTATACAACATTTACCACATTATTTTCCCTGAGGCACTCTCAAATGATCCATGACTTTATAATGCACATAAAGTGGTTTGAACACATACACAGAGCAAACTGCTATTGCTGCCTTGTTATTAAATTTGGGTTATTATTACCTTAAGTGCTTGTATTAGTATTATTAGTAGTAGATGATAGGACTTATTATGTAAAAATGTTGCAAGTTTTAGGAATTGTTAAAACTGCTCCCTTAGGATACTTTGATCATCTGTTCATTTACCCTAGGTTACAAAATATTCCGAGTCATCAGGTCTGGGGCTTTGTTTTCTGCCAAGAAAAATAATGACAAAAACAGAAGGGGAAAAAATACATTACTTATTCACAGTTTGGTGAACAACAAAATGCTGAGGTTTTATAGAAGACTTTAGTCAAATGCAGATAATAACTTTCTCCCGTACACACATATCTTTGCACTTTTATGCTCTCATAGAGTTGGAAAATGTCACTCTCAAACATTTTCCAAGGGAGGGTGATGTCAGATAAGATGAAAGCAGTGATTTAGGTTCAAATATCCCTTGCAGTGAATAAACCCGTATTTAAAGTTTCATTTAAATTTTGTCAGTTCCCGTTTCTCACCATCATTTAATTTCTAATGCTGTTCAATTTGCCAGCACAATGCTCTCAATATTTATTACTTTTTTTGTCGTTGTGTTTTTATACCAAGCATTGAAATACAAATTTGGTTCAGAGATTGCTTGTTGCTTGTCTTGCAGAGAACAATCTCTTCATTGCTGTGCTTGATTACTTCTGATGAGGCTTGGACTGGAGTGAAGCAACACCGCTAACATCTACTGCAGGATACTAGATTTATATTTCTTCAGGTTCATAAGTTATCTTAAGAGTGATTTTGGTAACCAGTATCAAACTGTCAAGGCCTTGGCAGAATAGCCTTGGTCTTTCAACAAGGTCATGCTGGAGTTAGATTAATCTATAGTGGTAGAATTATATCTATGTATAAATCTATCTATCTATCTATCTATCTATAAATCTCTATAAAATTATATATATTATATATAAATATATCTAAGCTATTTAAATTACTAAATTAATAACTCTCTTATAAGAAAACAAACCAATCCTCTTGTCACAGAATTTATTAAAACATTGTCAATTAGGCATTTGCCTGATTCTGCTGACTTTAAAGAGTTTACTTAAAGATGTACTGGAGAAGAGATGCTTTCCTGAATCAGTTTGTGTCTTCACTGTTCAGTGAAGTCAGAATTGGTTATACTTCACTATCTCCAGGGCCAAGAATGCAAGGGACAGAAACATGGTAACTACACACTTTATAGATGCTGCAATTCTGTTAATAAACCCTGTAAAGCCATCACATCTGAGAAAAAAAAGACCAAAATAAACCAAACCAAACAAAACCAGACACCTTCTCCTGTATCTCACTGCATATGTTACCTAAATTTTCAGACTCCTACAAATTAAGATCTCTATATAACACTGCGTTTTGCAGCACAAGTATTCATGGATGCTTCATCACAGGAGAGCAGTGGTCATATAGCAGACCACTACAAGGGTACTTGTGGAAATTCTCTGATAATCTTGTGGGATGGCATTCCAAGGACTTCTTATGAACAAATGATTTCCAAAGTGTGTTAAAGCAAAGAATTACAGAAGCACTTTCCATGTAGATGTGTGTAAACTCTATCTCTTCTTACGGAGTTTAGTTCAAAAGACATGTAAAGACTGATTCAAAACTACACACCAGTTCACTGGTCTCAGTGTTGTTGTTGCATTATGTAGAAAGGGTGAAAGAGAAGCAGGAAAATATCAATCTGGAACTGGGAAGAACTGAGACTTCCTGCCTTTTCCTGTGTGAATTTTACCAACTCTTTGTTGTTTGGTTGAGGTTTTGGCATGTGAGTTTGTACATTATATTCCACATAATACCACAGAGAGTTTTTTGTTGCATATTAGTTTGGACATGAAGTTCTGTGCTGATCTTACAGATACTGGTACTGATTAAGAGAAAGAGCAAAGGAAAGAGAAAGTGTAAGAAAGATTAAGAGGAGGAATAAAAAGAAGGGGAGGAGTGAAAGGAGAAGAGAGAGAAGAAGAGAAAGCAGGAAGGAAATAACTTTCACAATGAAGTTCTTCAGTGATTTACTTCTGCAATGATTTCTCCTTCCAAAATTTAGTTAAAGACTTATCAACTCTAAAGCAACACTAGACCCAGATGTTTCTATTGGAGTCAAACAGAAAAGTTTTGTAAAACCAGGAAGCTCATTTTGTGGGACTACTTAACACAAAAGCCTGTGCATTTAATGTGTCTATTTCAGTATAGTTCTCCCTTTTTCTATATTTTCAGCTTGAATGGGGAAATAAAATCATCTGTACTCACTGAACTATATGAAATTTTTGAGTTCCCAAATAGAACAATAAGGGTCTACATGTCAGCCTTCTTCTTATGTCTTATCTCTCAATATAGAATCTTTAAATCAAAATGTCAGAGATATCTGAATATATTCACAGCTAGGGCCTGGGAAAGTGTTCATTTTTACTCCAGGTGCAAAAGGACTGCATTTTTCTTTAGTATAATGAGAGTGTGTATTACTGCTCAGGTGCCTGGCTTTGTTTCAGCAGATCTCAGTCATCTAGAAGAAACATTTTACGGTACCTCCATCACTGCATGATAAATCGTAGCAAGGCTTTAATCCTCTATAGAATTGTTATTGTGGAGAGTAAAACAATGCTCTCTGGCCTGTTTTAATTTCCCTTCCCCATTTGTATGGCTGATACATGCCTACCATGCCACTTTAAAAAGTACTGTATTTTCTGCCCCAGTGTCGTTTAAACATTCTTAATCCCAGCAAAATCAATGACTGTCCAACAGACTTTACATCAGGAAGAATTTGAAACCTCTATTTGTTTGTTATAACCCAATAGTCTGGAAATCATGAGAGCTGCAAATAAGGATTGATGTGCTGTGCAGCCTGGCACAAAAAGAAAAATGGCCTTGTATCAGTAGGAGGAAAACATAGAATAAAACAGAGCAGCAGAGGAGATGCTTTCCAGAGAACTGGGACTAGAAACATAATGTTGTATACTTACCACTTTGTTGCATTGCCTTGGAGCTCTGGTCATTCAAAATTTTGCTAGTGAGATTTTATGAAAAAATATTCTTTTTTTTTCTAATTATCAGAAAACATGAAAGAGGTTTGGGAGGAAGTTTCCTTTTAATAGAACAGGTTTATTTAAAAAGAAATTAAATAGTTCAACATCTTACTCTTGTAGGAAGAGGTTCCTAAGCTGTAGCTGTTTCTCCTTTTTTTGACTGATCAATCACAAAACAGGCTTTCCTGTGAGATTTCTAGGAATAGGACTGTCACCTAATAATAGATGAGGTAGGCTTTGTGATATTGGGTCAGCATACCAAAGAGCCCTACCTGTCTATAAAAGTTCAAGGTCAGGTTGGAGAGAACCTTGGGTGGCATGGTCTAGTGTGTGGTGTCCCTGCCTATGGCAGGGGGTTGGAACTGGATGATCTTAAGGTCCTTTCCAACCCTAACTATTCTGTGTTTCTATGATCCTAATGTGTGGTTTTGGTGGACTGCATATCTTAAATATGAATTCTTCAGAAATACAGAAGACTTTAGTAATGCAATGAGTGCTTGTATCATTAGGCCAGGTTGAACTCCAGGCCAGATAATCCCTCCTGTATACCCTTAAAGCATTTGGATGTTTAGATCCTTACAGCAAGGTTGGAGCTTCAGAAGCCACATGTTTCCATGAGATTTTTCCTTGTATCTCATGTTTTGCCTATTTTTGCAGTACCAGTAGAAGTGCTGGTCTTCAGTATTTCACCTCTTTTTTTGCCATACTGTGTCTGCCAGAAATATTTGCAGGAAACTAAAAATAATAAAAGAAGATACTGCCAGTTGTCCCAATTCACCTGAAAATGAAGAAAGAGTTTGTAATATGGGAAAACCAGGAATTTATCCCAGCGATACTTTTCAGATGAGAGCAGGGGTTAGGAAGTGTTGTAACTACCAAGCATAGGTGTGTGAACTGCTCTGGTGCTAAAGACTCTGGGGTGCTTGGGCATAATATGTATTATACATAGAACAGGAATCTTGTTTTCATAGATTTATGCTCCATATGAACTTCACCAGTAGAGCTTTGTGTCTTCAGGACCTCACAATATCTGGGGCTTGAGAGCTGGCTGGGAAGTCCCTATATGCAGCAAAGACAGAATACAGTGAGGGAATTCCAATCAACTTGAAAATGTTCTGCATGGAAAATATCTGTCCTCTGCAGCCTTGTTTTATGAGATTATAGCAGGCATCTGGAAACAAAGCCACACCAGTTTTGACTTTCGAACACATTCTTGTGTTTAAAACACACTCATACACACATACCATTGGGCATGAGGCCATGAATCTTGTTTAGTGGGTGGTTATAGTTGTATGTAAAGAGTGGAGATTAAATTAAGCATTGCGGGAAGGTAGTGCATCTTTTCTGGGCAATTACACATACCTTGTATAATCTAATGAGCTGTTACTGGGCCCTAATGGAACATTTAAAGAGAGTTATTGTATTTTTTCACAGTTTGCTGGATTGGAGAAGTTAATTGATTTACCAGGGAAAATGCCTCTCCCATTCCTTAGACCCCCAGCTTCCCTTAAAAAACATACAGAAATAGAAACACATTGAGGAGAAAGACCAGAATAGATAGTAATTGAGTACACCATCATTAAAAAAAGATCAGTTCCACAATATCTTCCCTGCTAGCAATCCGCAGTGATAATAGTAATACTCAGCTCTGCAATAGCTCTGTAAATCCATAGATTCCAAAGTGCTTTGCAAGGAATAAAGTACAGAGCATTTCCTTCTTCCATCCTGTCATTAAAACTATATAAAAAAGGCCACTGTAATATTCAAATACAGTGATCTCAAAGGAGTTTCTTTATTACTTTAATGATGGAAGACTTCTTTATACCCCAGGATATTTTCAAGCAGTATTTAAAGCAAGATGCTATGGAAGTACATTTTCCCAATGATTTTCCATGAAAAATATGGAGAATTTTTTTTTTTTTAAAAAAAGCAGAATTTGGCCTCAGACAAATAAAAATCACTGGTTTTTATTAACCCCTCGGACCACAGATTAATCCCATACTGTTTATCTGGGTATTAGGAACAACTTCTCTGGAGTTCAATAGAAGAAACAAGAACTGGACGTTCATGTGAAAGAAGGCAAACATCTTTACCCCACATTATGCTCAATCTCTGCTACAGTCAAAACTGCTCTGTTTCTAGGGAACTGCAACAGGCTGATAAATCTCAGTCTAGTGTTTTCTATGGTGGCTTCTGAACATGTTATCAGGGTGAGATTCAGGGTCTTCCAGAGGTCTGAAGGTATCCTCTTTTAGTACTGATAAGTCAAACCTGTGTGGTCACACTATGGTTCTGCTCCTGTTTTGTCAACCAAATAAAGGAATTCATGGTCAAAGTTATCAGCTAAGTATTCCTTTTCTTGTCTTTTCTTTCTTTTTCCTCATGATGATTTCATTAAATCAAAGGTCCACAGCACACGGGTGTGACAGCTTTCAGACTACTACAAAAGTGATCTCTCAGCTGCAAAGAACAGTTGGGATCACTCCATGCTACTGTTAGTGGCTCTACAGAGAAAGGCCTCCTGGAGTAGCTGCCAGTGCCTTAAAGCAAGTCTAGAAAATAGAAAGTAGATGCCAATGATAGATATATTCTTTAGAAAGATGTTGTCCCTGAGAAATGCTGAATGTCAGATTGGAAACCAGCAGGTGAAGTGGTTCGTTTCTTTCCCATTCCTTTTCACTGTGCAGGTTAAAGCGAAGAGGTGTTTTCAATGAGATACATGCAGGTTGAAATGGTGAGTTTGAAGTAACTTTGCTCCTTACAGGAGGCAGAATGAGAAACGCTTCTGGGAAGAGTAGTAGAACATCCTTCAGTCTGTCCTCGCAGCATCCCCGATCTTCCTACTTTCATTTCCACATCAAATTCTCATAAGAAATTGTGAGGATTGTTCAGGTACAGGAAATTACCATTTCTCATAGGAAATTATAATTCTAGCTATAACAAGGTAGACTTGTGTGCATGCCTTGATTCATTTTAAAGTTGCATTTCCTCCATATACAAGACCAATGCAGCCTGAAATTCCAGGCTTTATCCCATACAGTTGTCTTATCCTGAATTAACTCTACTCATTGCATTAAATAAGGCAGTAGTCTTTGGAAATGTCCATATGAGCAAAGACTATATCATACTGCATAGAGGCTGCAAGACCTTAGATTAATTTGAGCATTTTCAAACTTTGAGGTACTGATTTTTTAGCTTAAGAAATGTGGGGTTTTTTTTTGGTTTTGTGTTTTTTTTTTTTTTTTTTTTTGGGGAGATGCCCAAAATGCTCAAGCGCAGCATTAGTCATTGATCCAAAAGTGCT